>VDFB02281492.1:141816707-141833551 GCA_007258455.2 Sequoia sempervirens | reverse complement strand
TATTTTTGAAATTTAGGTAAGTCTTAATATGAATCTTTTTTTGAAAAGGATAAACATATTTTGTCCTTTTATATTTGTTATGATTGTTGTAAGTAACAAGCCTAATTAGTGGGATTTGGTATTGGATAAAGAGAAAATTCTAACAACAATTCAATCAATAAAAGTGTCAGAAAAATGTTGAACACAATGTAGTGTTGAGAGGGAGGTGAATCAACATATATTAAAATTTAAGCATTCCCATTTGCAGATTAATCATCACATCACATAGACTGAAGAAGAGTAGAAGAGAAACATGCATCACACAAGGACACTTGGATTTTTACGTGGAAAACCTAATGAGGGAAAAGCCACGGTGAGGATTAACACGCAATATATGAAGCTCACTGCTTACAAAGATTATAATGTTGTTTTAGGCTCACTTCCTATTGACTTGCAAACTAAGGTGTACAACCTTAGGGAAAGATACAAAGGACCCGATGAGACTCATTGTCTCAAAGTAGGATACATAAAAATTATAATGAAAAATATGAATATGAACTACTATGAAGAAGCATCCAACATATGTTGATGTTGGAGTCCCCTTTTTGCACAATTATCCCTTCACACAGACTTCACACACTTGATTTTCAACATGTTTCCCTTCACCATTCACTATTCATTATTTCTCTCACAAATGAATTTGATCTTCTATATATATCCTTCGCAACAACTCAAAACCTTAATTAGGTCAACTCCATGATAACCTTTTTGAAGAAACATTTTTAATATCACACTGGTCAACTCCAAACATATATAATTGTAGTGTCAAAAAATGTTGTCGGTGACATTTTCACACTTGTTTAGGCCTTAGAAAATTGAGCTTAATGATGCCAAAAATTAGTGTTGTAATGTTTTTAACACACTCACATTAGGTCGTGGGCCCTTGTAAACTAAATAAACTTAATCATGCCTTATTTAGAGTGCTGTAAAGTGTTGTAACACACTTTCACACTTTTCTAGGGTTTTATTAAATAATTGGGCTTCTTTATGCCTAATTGGCCTTATTTTGCATCCACGAGCCTTAATTAATACATCTTTTCGAGGATAATCCTGACATAAATCAAAATCCAATCATAATTCATATTTTTTTAGGTTGTGTGGCCCAAATTTAGTGATCTAGGACTCATACACCACCTTGGGCGTATGAATCCCACCTAGGGTTTTGGGTCCCGATCTAGATTTTACACCTTTCTAAGAATTTTTGAAAATGGTCCCATAATTTATGCCTAATGGGACTCATACGCCACATTGGGCATATGAGTCCCATGTGGCCAAAAAATCAAAATTAATTTAAATTATTGGCAGGATTTTATCCTCTTAGATCTGATATCGGCTTGTAGTGTTGTAATTTCAGGAAATTAGGCATAAACAAGTACAAATACAAGGTTATTTCACTCATTTTTAACCTAACAACCTAAGAATTCAAGAGATCATCCTAAGACTTCAAGTATTCATGCATTATAGTGAATTAGAGTTCACAAGAGTATTCAAGTGTTTATAAGAGCATTCAAGAGTCTTCAAGGGTTGATTATCAAGTGTTTTAGAGCATTATTCAAGCATCAAGCATCATGTCAAAGTCTTCATGCATCATGTTTGTTTTTGAGCTAATAATTGTGATGTAGGGTTTCATGATTCAAGTTAGCATTCAATTCAAGATCCATTACATTCAAGCAAGAGTCAAGATCTACATCCATTGGTGTCATTTCATACATGTTTGCAACACTTTATTTCTAGGGTTTGGTGAGTTGCAACATTACATTTTGTTCATTTATCATTCTCTTTTCCTATTTCATTTCATTTCAAGGTTTGATTACCAAAAATGGGTTTGACTAAGGCAAACCCCTTTCTACTAACAATTTCCCCCCCCCTCTCTTTAGTGTGTGATTTGTAGGTCTAGGTTGAAGACACATTGAAGAGAAAGTTTGGAGAAAGTTGTCAAAGTGTTCAAAGTTGTCAAAGTTGCCACCTTGCATTGGAGATCATTGAAAGACTTGTATAGGTTGCAAATCAAGGTTTTAGATCCAGAAATCAATTGGAAATGATAGAGAAAAAATTGAGGAGTAGATTTAGAATTTGAAGTTTCAAAAAACCCTAACTGGACTGATATGCCAGTTCTGGCGTATGTGTCATAGTATAGGTCATTTTCCATATTTTTACAGATCTAGACTCTATAGTGTCAAAAACCTCTTTCTGCCCAGAAACCCTAATTTGGGACTAAATTTCCTAGAATGGCATATGAGTCCCACCAAGATTTAAAATCATTGTTTTCAACATTTCTGGTCTTTATGCAGTCTTATTCAGGTTTCCAGGTGTACCCCTTTCTTCTCTCAACTTTTTGTTTTGATTTTCATGCATTTTTAGGCCATTTATTGAAGTCTTGCATCATATTAGAGTTAAGCATTAGATATTACATTTCATTTGTATTTCCAAGCCCTAGCTTGGTGGTGAACCCCTCATTAGTATATAGTCAAGTTTAGGACAACCCTATTGCAAGATGTCTTTCTCCTTTACACATCTTAGATTGAGATCTCTAGGGTTTTCCTTGAATGAGAGAGTGTGAAGTTTGTTATTCTATCTCCCAAGCATAGAAGCAAAAAAATTAAACCTTTCAATAATATTGCAAAATAAAAAACTTTTGATTGACACATGATATTATAGGACACAAACTCATAATAACACATCCTTAAAAAAAAAAATCAATCAAGATCAACCGTTGATGGAGGAAACAAGTTTGTCAACCCAAATAATGACATCACCAAAACTATCATCTATTCACCTTTGCACCATTGGGGAGAGATCAAAACCATCATGAAGATAAAAATGCAAGCATTTTATTTCATGAAAAATATATCCTCAATCTTCTCTTGAAGAAATTGATCATCATATGTTGGCACAAGAGGAGAAACTTACTGAATATACATGAACGAAGCATTCTAGACAAACTGCAACAAACTATCATTTGAAAACTAATCTTGTCGGCCACTTAAACACTTGAGACTTGCAAGGAAGAAATCATATACCTTTTTGAACATATCCCCAAGTATGTAAGGTCACATTTTTTACATCGGAGGAATGTGGAGTATCCCAATAATCCTTCATCAGTACTTTATACTGCTAGAGCACAAACTGGGACATTGTCACTTATAACTTTCACTATAGAAGGTGTGATGACTTTAGACCTTGGATATAACAACTTATCATCTCAACCATATTATATTCTGAACCACAAGATAGAAGCTTACATTCATAGGAATGCAGACCAAAATTTTATGAAATTGTCTTAGAGTATACATTGTTAATGCCTTAGCTAATATTCTACAACTTATCTCAATATGTGGTACATGAACCCAAAATGATATCAAAGTAGGCATATTGTAAACATATAAGGACTTGTGTACCACCCTCTACAATTTTGGCATTTCAATTTGCACCTTTGGAATGCGGATTAGAAACAAATAGCTATGCATAGATAAACTACTCTTCGAATTAGGAGGGGAAGCTCCCTCTTTGATGATGTTGCTTAAAGAAAGTAAACTAAAACTAATTTAGCAATATTTTTGTTTAGCTAAGAGCACAAGGTTATAAGACTCAAGAGTCATAGACTCAAGAGTCATAGCTGAGATTTTCTCTTTTGAACTTCAACCATGACTAAGCCTACTCTAATGACGTTTCTAACCACTCAAGTAAACGCAGAGCTTGAGAGTTAGAAATGAACAAGGAATGATTCTTTGACACAAATACTTAAACAAAATTTCTTCCAATGCCCATCTACTGTACTTTCAATGCAAGATGAAATAGAGATCATATAAGCATAACACATAAAACAAAAACCTTAGATAGTATATCAAAGCAAATGAGGTATATGATTTCCTTTTCTCAAATTTCAAGTAACAAAGATTACACTTTTGGGACAACATGATTGTAGCAATAATAGGGTTACGGTTTAGCGATCAACCAGAATAGATTAACACAATTAACACGTGAACTGAACAATATCTTGTAGCTAAAGGAGGCATGCAAGCTTTCTCCTACACTAAGTGAACAATGCTGAATAATAATTAGAAGGCACTAATAGGCTCAACATTTTATTATCACAAGCATGGTTAAAGAAAAATGGGCAAGGCTTCCCTTATTTATACACAAGCAGAGGAGTAGGGAACCCTAAAATCTCCTTGCTTTTACAACTAATATTTCCAACATGCAAGCTTTAATTCTAAAACTAAAACAAGATAATCACCTAACAACCTATGAAAGCAAAAAAGCAGGGAAAGTGACAACTATTACATCTTAATTCTTTCTCTTTCAAAAAGAATGGATAAGGATGAGATAAGAATAGAAAGAAAGCTCAGAGAAAGCTTCAAGTTCACTGTTGCTTTAAATCTCAGCCACATCCGCCAAAAAGTTGGAAACTTCCTTTCTATCAAAAGCATCAATACTATCTATAGAAAAATTCAAATTTTCCAAGATTTCCTCTCCTTCTACAATTGATCTCAAAAAATATTTGACATCTTTAGTTGCTTTATCAAATCTTGCTAATTCCAATGGATTTGTGAAACTAGGGTGATGACCTTTTATAAATATATCCTCTTGCTTCAACATATCTTTTTACCTCGTGTGTGACCATCTTTTGTAGCTTTTATACTTCTAACACTTCTCCCGATTTTTCAATGGAAGAGTATTATACAACTTTTTCCAATACTTTTCCTTTTGCTCATACCACACCGTTTCACGTTCTTTGATGGATATGACCAAATTTTCTGACCAAGGTGGTATTGAAAAGCACTTTTCAACAACATCCGACTTGAGGCTACAAACAACTATTCCATTTGCTGCTTGAATTTCTCATGTTGTTGGGTTGTAATTCTTGACACAAGCAATTACAAACTCTAGACTTTGCACTAAGACGGGAATTGATGTTGTTGCAAGTAATCTAGAATGACCAAGGTGTCTGATTGTAACATTTCTTGCATCTTCCAAAGCACACAAACTGAACACTGGTTTGATATGATGCAAATCAGTTTCAAATGTTTTGATGAAATCATGATATAAAATCGACTTGGTTTTGAATTTGATGGGAGAGCACTCCATGCTGAAAAACTTGAATTTTGATAGTAAACTCGACTATGCTCAGACAAGTTCTGCACAAAAGCTAAAAATAGCTTGCTAGTTTTTTCTTCTTTAAAGGGTAGATTTAAAAAAAAAAAATTTGAGATATGTGTTTTTTGTAGAATTTCATTGCAAAGAGACCCAGATCATCTAATTTTTTAAAATGTTGATGGCTAGTTGAAAAACTGAAACCCTAAAATTTTAGGATTTTCCTAAAAAAAGCTGAGAGCTAGGTTTTGTGCAGAATCACATTTTGGATGAACCCAGTTGATCAAATTTTGAAAATACTAAATATTTCTTGGACATGCGTGAAAAAAGTTGGTTCTTGAAAGTTGAATTTTTTTCCAAAGTTGTTGAGAATCATGAACCAAGCTGACCCAGATTGCTAAAAATCGAAAAAGATGACCCCCTTCTAAAAATTGATGCCCTGGAAAAGTAAAGCATGAAAAAGGAAGCCTCTGTGTGAGCTGATTTGGAAAATATGAAGAACTTTGAAAAAACACCAAGTTTTAGCCTTCATATCTTGAAATGAAGAAAAGTATTTGTTTCCTCCTCACTTGCCTTGGATTCCACCTGCAAAAAAATGTTAATAATGATTGCTAAGGCCTTCTTAAATAGGTTTTTAGGATAAAAACCACTTTTATTCTCCAACTTTAAATCTTTCAAAGACAATCTTGAGCCAAATTCCTTGAATGTGGACACTTTTTTACTAATGCATGATGAGAATTTGAAAATTTCTCTAAGGCATGAAACTTGGACGCCTTTGGCTAACAGACTTAGCCATTTTTCTTGAATTTTCTTTTGCTTTATTTTTTGACCTTAGTTTCATCTTGATTTCTGGACACCAAATTGATCCTATGAACTAGTTGATGATCTCATTGTAGAGCTTGGTTAAATTGGAGAAGATTATCTTGGAGGAAAATTTTGATAAAAACATCATCTGGACCTTCAAACACATGGGCGCCCCTGGCTACCATGGGCACCTTTACTAGCAAGAGATAGACATTTTTATGTTCTTCAAATTTTATCACTGTTTTATGCCCTTCAAATGAATTTGCAATTTTGGGAGCTAGAATGACCTGATGAACTGGTTGTCAAATGCGTTGGATAACCTGATTAATTATGAGGGGGGTCTTTTGGATGCTACATCACCTGTAAAGATGAGTTGGGGCCTCAAATAATTAGGTGCCCCTGGCTACTTGGGGCACCCACACTCTCCAAGCTTAGTCATTTTTTAAGCATTTTCATCTTTCAAACTTGAAACCTTGTGTTATGCCCTCTATTTGATTTGAAACTATGGGTGATTGAAGCATTTGATGATCTAGCAAAGACATCCACTGGATAGCTGGTAGAATTTTGAAGACAATGGTTATATTTGTGAACCCTAATCATTAAATCAAGTGGCTCAAAGGCGCCCTTGGCTACCTGGGGTGCCCAAGAATACCAGAGATTGTTTATTTTCTAATATTTTCATAATTTGCAATTTTCTTCTCTACCAAGACTTCTCCATTCAATCTTGAATTTTGACTGACTGATTGATCTGATGACCATGCTAATGGATTCATTGTGCAACCTGTTGAATTCTAAGAAACATTGTCTGGGAGCGCAAACCCTAACTCCATCAACTGGTGCCTTAAAAGAATGGGCACCCCTGGCTACCAAGGGAGCCTATGATCACCAGAGTTAGTTTTTTATTTGCAAATATTAGCTTTTCCCTTCATTCCTTGTGCTCACCGTTGTTTTGACTACCAGAGACATGAAAAATGGCTAAGGAAAAGAATCCCAGGTGCCTTGACTGGACTTGGGCGCCTAGACTCTCCAGTGTTAGCCAAAATTTTGTGACTTTCAAGATTTTCCAACCTCCATTCTTTGTTCTTCATTCCTCGATCATCTTCTATCATTTCTTGATTGATGTAGTGTCTGGGACTCTGAATCTGACACTTGGTAGTTGAGCAACCTCCATTAATGACTTTGGAGCTCCTAAAAAAGATTTTGAAAAAGAAAAATAGACCCAACAGGGAAAAACTGATCTTTTGATGATTCTGACTAGACCAGCCTAATGAGGAAGTATTTTCAACGAATCAAAATCAGTTTGAGCCTTAGAGACCAAAATTTCTATTTTTAGAAAAAAATTCCAATATCCATTTGAGAAGAAACCTTGAAAAACCTAGAAAAAAGTTATATTTTTAGAAAGCTTCAAAAAATAGAATTTTTTCTAAAATTTAGGGCTGAAAAATTAAGATCTAGGTTTTGTAGACTAGGTCACTCTAAGCATACCCAAATCGTCAGATTTTGAAAATTTTGAGTTTTTGACCCTCATGCAAGACATGAAAATTCCCAAATTTGACCTTTTTTGACAATTTTAACAAGAGTTTTGACCATTTCTTCAAAATGCCTAAGTGTAGAAATTTTTTGAATTTGGGGTACAACATTTGGCTCTGTCTAGGGACCATGTCGAATACTTACGGTGTAGGAGAACCAAAGAATCTCTAGAAATTTGAGCATAGACCAGTGCCTTATCCATTGGGCTTCGGAGTCAATAACATTTCCTAATCACCTAGAATAAGACTTTCCGTAAGTCACATATAACAGGACTGCCTAGAATCACCTAATAGTTGGAACTTCCCGAAAAATCACCTAAAAAAAGATGCCTAATCACGTAGAACACAGTAGAAATTATATAGAAAGGGGAAAAACAACATAATGAACACATCACAGAAAGGGGAAAAACATCACGAAAACATAAAAGAAAAATTATTTACAAAAATTTACTCCACCCTCGAAGGGGTGAAGTGCTTCAAATATTACCCATTGATGTCATTTCTGCCTGAAAGGCTTCACTTCTCTTCTCATGGGTATCACAGGAGACAAATATTTTGGGATGAAGATTCTCATATCTTCATATGCCCAAGCAAAGGTACCTTGAAAAAATTCTGAATATGGTGCAAAGAGGGAAGCAAATACCACTGAGTCATCAATTTTGTTGTGGTTCATCCTTGGGATGTCTCTGATGTTGAACTCTTCAAACCAGTCGATCACATTCCAAACTCAGTTTCTATAATGTCGTAGGTGACCCTTTTTGACCTAGAAATATCCTTTGATATGATCATTGATCAGCTCTACATCCCCTTTAACACATAGGAGTTTGATTCCCATGTCCTTTGCATTTTTGAGGCTTAAAAAAAGTGCCTCTTTTTTAGCTTCAGTGAATTCCAATTGCAGGCAATGTGAAAATTGGTAAAATTGTCCTTTAGGGGAGATGATTATTTCCCCTACTCTTGAACTTGGAGTTGAATAACCCCCATTTAAATTGTATTTCCCATAACTTTGTATCCTTTGTTGGTCTCTTTTCTAGACAAGCAATGTTCTGGTCTTCAGTTTCTATCTCTGATAGTGTTACATAATTACCAAGACCCATTTCTTGATATAAAATTGGTGATTTCACTACCATGAATCGTGATTTGGGCTTAGGTTGTATCTTGATTTTTCCCTCTTTCACAAGAATGGTTAGGGATGACCAATCTAACTGCATCACACCACCAAGATCTCTACAAAAGCTCTGGCTCAACATCTCGTAGCTAGCTGGAATGTCAAACACTAGGATATTCATCACTAACCTTTTCTCTGGACAAGCTACCAACCTTACTTGAGTGTCTTTCAATTGTCTGACCAACGACACTGACTTAGAATCAAGTGAATAACATTCATTCTATGTCTTAGTGCACGAAATTCCTAATGCATTCATCACTTGTAGAGACATGACATTGTCTGAAGCTCCTGAATCTATAATACAATTTCTCAATTTAAATCCTCCTATATATATAGAGATATATAGAAAGGTTTTCGAATTTTCTTCCACTGGAATAGATGACTCGAGCAATGAAGGTTGAATTGAAGCTTCTTTCTTTACATGTATTATTCTGTCCAACTGCTCAGGATGAACATGAAGATACTTCTACTATGAAATCTTAACCTTGGTCTTCATCATGGAGTTTACAATATCAAAATTTTCTATAGATGGGTCTTGAGCAATCGCTTTAGTATTCTCTTGTGAATTTATAGAAGTGGAAGTTGCAATCGCTTCCTTAATTTGTTCTTTAGCTTTCTGCCTCTCTTCTTCCTCCTTCTATGCTTTCAAGCGTAGAGAACGTGTAAATACATACATTGAAGGTCTTTTGTGATTTACTACAAGAGAGTAGTGGCGGGGATCTTCTTCTTTGATAACAGGTTCAAAGTTTCCCGAAGTGGAGTCACCATTGAAGTTGTCTGTCTATGGTAAGAAAACATTCAAACTTGGTGTTGGGAGAAAAATGGAAATAGTTGTAGCATCAACATATCCCATAATTTGATTCATTCTTAAGTTCTTAGGACATGTAGTACCAATATGTGCATCAGTATCATGGACAAAACAAAATACTACATTTTGTGTAACTTCAATGGTTGGTCTTGGTGGAGGTGCTGGCAACTATGTCCTGTAATTATTGAAAGGCTGAAAAATGATTTCTCTTTGGCTGGTACGGTTGCTAAAATTGATACTGTGGTGGTGGTAGTGCAAGCATCTCATTGGATACCTTTTGTAGCAGTGGATCCGCATAACTCTGAACTAGAGGTCTGATTAAATCCTTCTTCAACTTACCAGAAGTAATCATATTATTCTCCAACTTGATGGCGTTTTCTTGCACATCTGTCAATTTTGTTTCTTTTCTTGTCTTGAGGAAGAAGGCTATCTCTAATGGAAGAGAATTTATGAAGTAGCTCTTCAAAATATCCAGTGATGGATTAAGTGTAGAAGAAAGTCATGTAACAGGATGATTAAATATTGCTACAAACTCCCTCATGGGCTCATTATGTTCCATCTTTGAAGTGACAAGTCGAGAAAATTACAACAGATGACTGTCTTCAATAGGCTTGAACTCGCTAAAAATTTCTTGTTCATCATTTACCAGCTTGTAATAATGCCTAGCTCTAGATGATTGAACCTGTCGGCAACATTCCCAACAAGAGTCTCCACAAAGAGACACATTGCAATGTCTTCATGTCCCACATGCAAAACAGTGCAAGCCATTGAGAAGGCATAAATATGATCACCAGGATGTTGAGTTCCATCACTATGAAACTGTGGAAAGTGCTTCCTTGACCCTTTAGGTAGCTCATGTTATTCACGCAAAGCCAAAGGTCCAATGTTATTACCCCAAGGTAATGGGGGTGGAAGGTTTTTGATTTTTGCTAGCATTATTATTGTTATCACCCATTGCTTCTAGCTGGATCATGCAATAGGATGCCAGATGATCATTCTTGTGTCATAAAGTGTAAGATTTCTTGAATTTTTATGCCTCGTGCCCCATGATGGGTGCTAGAAAACTGTTGGCATTTCAATTCACACCTTTGGAATGGGGATTAGAAACAAACAACTATGCACAAATAAACTGCTCTTGAAATTAGGAGGGGAAGGTCCCTCTTTGCTGATGTTGCTTAAAGAAAGTAAACTGAAACTAATTTTCCAATCCTTTTGTTCAGCTAAGAGCACAAGGTTATAAAACTCAAGCGCCATAGCTGGGATTTTCTCTTTTGAACTTCAACTATGACTAAGCCTACTCTAATGACATTTCTAACCACTCAAGTAAATATAGAGCTTGTGAGTTAGAAATGAACAAGGAATGATTCTTTGACACAAATACTTAAAAAAACTTTCTTCCAACGTGCATCTACTGTACTTTCAATGCAAGTTGAAATAGAGATCATATAAGCATAACACATAAAACATAAACTTGAGATACTAGATCAAAGCAAATGAGGCATAAGATTTCCTTTTCTCAAATTTCAAGTAACAAAGATTACACTTTTGGGACAACAGGATTGTAGCAATAATAAGCTTATAGTTTAGCAATCAACCAGAACACATTGACACAAGTAACACATGAATTGAACAATATCTTGCAGCTAAAGGAGGCATGCAAGCTTGCTCCTACACAAAGTGAACAATATTGAATAACAATTAGAAGGCACTAGTAGGCTCAACATTTTTTTATCACAAGCACGATTAAAGAAAAATGGGCAAGGCTGCCCTTATTTATACACAAGCAAAGGAGTACGGAACCCTAAAATCTCCTTCCTTTTACAACTAAGACTTTCCAACATGCAAGCTTTATTTATAAAACTAAAACAAGATAAGCACCTAAGAACCTATGAAAGCCAAAACATAGGGAAATTGACAACTATTACATCTTGATTCTTTCTCTTTCACAAAGAATGGATAAGGATGAGATAAGAATATAAAGAAAGCTTCAAGTTCACTACTGATTTAAATCTCAACCACATCCACTAAAAAGATGGAAACTGCCTCTCTATCAAGAGAATCAATATCTATAGAAAAATTCTATTTTTCTAGGATTTCCTCTCCTATAATTGATCTCAGAAAATCTTTGACATCTTCAGCTGCTTTATCAAATCTTGCTAATTTCAGTTGCTCTGCAACTAGAGTGATGACCATTTATAAATATATCCTCTTGCTTTAGCATATCTTTTTACCTTGTGTGTGACCATCTTTCGTAGCTTTTATACTTCTGACACTTCTCCTAATTTTTCAAGATTATTATAAAACTTTTTCCAATACTTGTACTTTTTATCATACCACACCTTTTCATGTTCTTCGATGGAGATGACAAAATTTTCTAACCAAAGTGGTATTGAAAAGCAATTTTCAACAACATCCGGCTTGAGGTTGTAAACAACTCTTCCATTTGTTGCTTGAATTTCTTGTGTTGTTGGGTTGTAATGCTTGACACAAGCAATTAAAAACTCTAGACTTTGCACTGAGATGAGAATTGATGCTACTGCAAGTAATCCAAAATGACCAAGGTGTTTGATTTCAACATTTCTTGTGTCTTCCAAAGCATGCAAATTGAACATTGGTTTGATATGATGCAAATCGGTTTCAAATGTTTTGATGAAATCATGATATAACAATGACTTGGTTCTAAATTCAATGGGAGAGAACTCCATGCTGAAAAATTTGAATTTTGACAGTAAACTTGACTATTCTCAAACAAGTTTTGTACAAACGCTAAAAATAGCTTGTTGGTTTTTTCTTCTTTAAAGGGCAGATTTTGCAAAAATAATCTGAGATATGGGTTTTGTGTAGAATTTCATTGCAAAGAGACCTAGATTGTCCAATTTTTGAAAATGTTGATGGCTGGTTGAAAAAGTAGAAACCCTAAAATTTTAGGATTTTCTCAAAAAAAATTGAGAGCTGGGTTTTGTGTAGAATCACGCTTTGGATGAACCTAGTTTATCAGATTTTGAAAATACTAAAGATTTCTTGTACATGCATGAAAAAATTAGGTTCTTGGAAGTTGATTTTTTTTTCAAAGTTGTTGAGAATCATGAACCAAGCTGACCGGATTATTTGAAAATTGAAAAAAGATGACCCCTTCTTCTAAAAAATTGATGCCTGGAAAAATAAAGCATGAAAAATGAAGCCTTTGTGTTATGAAATAACTTGCACAATAGAAGAATATGATATGGAATATGCTGCAAATACTTGATAATAATTGAGAATAACAAGCCACTTCGAGGGGGCAACCTCCAAATATCTCTAATGAGAACACACTTCACAACTTGATGATGAAATAAGACTCACAACCTCCTATATATACCTATTTATGCCAAGGATATCACCTAGGCCGACTTAGACACACCTATATAAGACTAGGCCGACCTAAACAACTAAATAACAATATACTAATGATAATATGACTTAATAGAGAGTTAAGATAGCCTGGTGACTATTCGCAACCCTATGTACAATAATATTAAAGGGCATAGCATGCCCCTTCTTCAAGAAGCATTGTCCTCAATGCTAATCAAGTTCAAGAGCACGGTGAACTCCTAGATCTTCCCATGGCATCTTCAATTTTGGTAAATTCTTCCATTGGATGAATGCTAAGTGATAGTTCTATTCCTCAGCTTCTTTGTACATGTTTGACGAATGCACTCTGGTTCCAAAATGATTCTCCCTTCTTCATCTAGCTCGGGAAGTGTTGTTTGAGTGGGAATATTATGACCAATTACCTTCTTCAAATAGGAAACATGAAAAACTGGATGTATCTTTGTTGTAGGTGGCAACTCAAGCTTGTAGGCAACACTACCAATCTTCTGCATGATTTGGTATGGACCATAATACTTTGGCGACAACTTATTATTCTTTCTTTGTTGCTTTAGTGAGATTTTCTTATAAGGCTGCAATCGCAAGAAGACCCAATCCCCAAATTCAAAACTTCTTTCACTACGATGTTGGTCTGCCTGTTGTTTCATTCGATTTTGTGCCATGGCTAAATTCTCCTTGAGTCCTGAAAGTACTTGTTGTTGATGAAGCAAGTGGTCTTCTACTGCCTGAACTCTTGGGGACACCTTAATTAATGATGTGATGGAAGGAGGATGATATCCATAAAGTTCCAAAAATGGAGACATTTTTGATGAGCTATGAAAAGAAGTGTTATACCACCGATACGCAAGTGGTAGCCAATCTACCCTTTGGGGCTGTTTCTTTGTTTCCCATCTAATTGAGGGTGGTATGAAGAGCTAAAGCCAATTTAGTACCCAAACATGAGAATGATCTTCAAAAGTGACTAGTGAAGATAGGATCATGATCACTAACAATAACTTTAGGTGTACCATGTAGCTTTTGGATATTCTCAAAAAGCTTTATGCTTGCGCCTAACGTAGAAAAGGATGTGCTAATGCAATGGAATGTGCATATTTAGTGAGCCGATCAGCGCCACCATGATGACATTATGACCTTTAGATTTGGGAAGCCCTATGATGAAGTCCATGGATATCTCTTCCCAATGCTAGCTAGGAATAGATAAGGGTTGCAAGAGACCTGGTGTCTTAATTGTCTCCCCTTTATGCCTTTGACACACCAAACATTTAGCCACAAATTTTTGAACATCACCCTTTAGCCCTTCCCAAAATAAATCTTGCTTGACTCGATGATATGTCTTCAAAAATCCTGAATGACCACCCACTGGAGACTCATGCAACTCTGTGAGAATCTTGATTTTAAGGTTGGAATTCTTGTAGAGATACAAACGCTCTTTATACCAAAGAGTATCTCCCTTGCAACAAAACTTATCTGAACTACTAGGATCACTTTTTAATTGCTCGATGAGATTACTTGTTGCAACATCATTTTGCCACTTTCTGCTTTGGCTTCCTCCACTGAATTTGTAATATTGAAAGAGGGCACACAATAAGGATTCATCTTTCTCATCCTTCCTTGACAGTGCATCTGTGACAATATTTTCTTTCCCTTTCTTATATACAATCTCAAAGTCATATCCTAACATCTTAGTGACCCATTTTTGTTGCTCTTCAAAAGATAGTCATTGTTCCAAAAAATATTTTAGGCTATCATGATCTGTCTTAACCTTGAAATGTCTACCCAATAGATAAGGCTGCCATTGTTTCACTGCATGGAGTATTGCTAGCATTTCCTTCTCATAAATAGGTTTGAGTAGATTCTTACCTTTTAATTGACGACTCTCAAAAGCAATTGGTTGACCTTCTTGCATAAGCACTGCTCCTATCCCATTTCCAGAAGCATCACATTCCACAATGAATTCCTTGGTGAAGTCAGTGGCAAATCTTGGAGTTGTACATAGCCTCCTTCAATCTCTCAAATGTTGTATTGGCAGACTCGTTCCAATGAAAAGAATCCTTCTTCAATAGAGTGGTGAGATGTGTTGCTATACTACCATAATTCTTCACAAATCTTCTATAGTACCCTGTCAATCCCAAGAATCTTCTCAGTTTCTTAATGGTTTTTGGAATAGGCCATTCCATGATAGCCTTAATTTTGTTGGGGTCCACCTTTACTCCATGTGAAACTATGTGTTCCAAATACTCCATCTCCATAAGACCAAAAGCACACTTGGATGGCTTAGCATAGAGTTTATGATCTTCAAGTATTTGTAATGCTTGGTCCACATGTTGCAAATGTTCTTCCCAAGTCTTGTTGTAAATCAATATATCATCAAAGAATACTAACACAAACTTTCTCAAGAACTTCTTAAAAATGGAATTCATCAAACTTTGGAATGTAGATGGTGCATTGGTAAGACAAAATGGCATCACCAAAAATTCATAATGACCCTCATGAGTCCAAAATGCTATCTTGCAAATATCCTCCTCCTTAATCCGAATTTGGTGATAACCAGATCTAAGATCTAACTTGGTAAAAAACATAGCTCCATTTAATTCATCTAGCAAATCATCAATGACTGGAATTGGAAACTTATCTTTAATGGTGTACATGTTGGGCACTCTATAATCTGGACACATGCGCCAAGTATCATCCTTCTTACGTACCATCACCACCGGTGAGGAGTAAGCACTTTGGCTATGCCTAATGATTCTACCTCTAGCATCTCTTCAACAATTTTTATATCTCCTCTTTTGTATTGGATTTTGTAAGGCCTGATGTTTGGTGGTTGGATCCCTGGGACTAATTGTATGGCATGATCATGATCCCTCTTAGGAGGAAGTCCTTTAGGCATATCTCCAAGAACAACTGAGTGATGATCAATTATAGCTTACAAATCTGGATGAGTAGGAGTATTAGATTGAGACTTCTAATGAACATAGTTAGGCCACAAATCCATCCACTCCTTTCTTAAGCAACTTTTACAGTTGATGAGAGCTTACCATTTGTGGGGATTTTTCCTTCACCCCCCTTAGCTCTACTATCCTTCCTTCTGATTGAAATCTCATGAATAGTTCTTGGGAGTTCATCTCAATTGTTCCTAATGTGGTAAAGCCATTGGCCTCCCAAAACAATATATCTGCTTTGCACCCGCGGATGCTTCATACATTGGGGTATCAACTTGATAATCCCATGGCTAATTTAATGCTATGACACTTCCCTAAACAGCTAAACACCATGCGCAATCCAAAAATTTGAAACTCTGTTTGGATATATGAAACAATTTAGACAAGTAGCTAACTTTTTGTTGATGAAATTATGAGTACTACCTAAGTCAATCAACATTGTTACCTTCTGCTTCTTTAAGAACCCCACCACCTTGAGAGTTTGTGGAGCAATGAAACCTGAGAGTGCATGACAATAAATGATTGGTTGAGAATAATGTGATTCCTCATTTGACTCCCTTTCATCCTCTAGTATGGGTTCCTCCTCTTCTTCCTCACTTGGACCTTCAATATAAAACAATTTCTTTTCACTACATTTATGTGTCCTCATTTGTATTTATCACAATTGGAAACACAAGCCTTTGCTCTTTTCTCCTCAATTTTTGGGAATCAACTTAGTAGGTTATGTTAGAATATCCTTTCTCTCTTGTCACATTAGCCCCTTGCTTCTTAGGAATCAGATATTTCTCCTCTACCCTACGTGCTAAGATAAAAGACTCATTTATGGAAATAGGGCTAAACATGCATACCTCATGTTGAATGTGATCCTTGAGACCACCCAAGAATAATTCATTCAATTTTTCCTCCGTAATTGTATCCACCCTTAAGGATAGATTTTGGAATTGCTGAATATAATCCTTAACTGATCCTGTTTGTTGAAGTTTAGCTAGCTGGCTGAAGAAGTTGTATGTGATGCTATTGCTATATTGTGCTTGGAGTTCCTTTGTAAAAATTTACCATGAGACGGTGAGCCCCTTTTTACTTTGATGAGT
>VDFB02281492.1:141739280-141816687 GCA_007258455.2 Sequoia sempervirens | reverse complement strand
AGATGGGGTTAGAGAATCAAATAGAATAGGTAAAGTGACAGCCAACACTCCTAAACTATTAAACCACATCCAAACAAGAGAAAACAAAGTAAGCATAAGGAAAATAAAACATTAAATTAAAATACTCCCCATGCTTGAACTTGAATCACTTCTCTTGCTCTCCTATTTCTCCTTTTGCAAATATGCCCTCAAATTTGTAGTGTGACTTGTGCAAATACCTGCAAATGATAAGTAGAAAGTTGGAGAATAATAGCTGTTAAGCTGAAAATGGAGAAGAAAGGTTGCTTTTATAGACAACCATTTGAATGGACGGTTGAGATTAAGCTTCTAGAAAGATTCCAAGATCAATGGATGGGAATGCATGAGAGGGATGTTATGAAATTGATGGTTGAGATTAAGCCTCAGAAAAGATGCCAAGATCAATGGTCCAGAATTGATGCACCAAGAATATGTTATTCTTGGAGGAATCATGACAAGAAGACATGCAAAGACATGCAGGCCATGATAGACATGCAGGCTAGGATAGGCATGCAAGGACATGCAAGGACATGCAAGCTATGATAGGAAATGAATGTTATGACAGGGGATTATGACAGGGTATCTTTGACCAAGTGGTGCATGAATAATTTATTTTAAATTATTTATTCGAAAATGGAGGAAATGGACAAGTGGAAAATAAATAATTTATTCAAATTATTTATTTGAAAATAGAGGAAATGGACAAGTGGAAAATGAATAATTTTTTCAAATTATTTATTTGAAAAAAAAATGAAAAGAGGAGCATTTAATTAAATTTGTTAATTTAATTAAATGGAGAAATGGAAATTAGACCTTAAATAGTTAATTTAGATTATTTATTTAATAGGGAAGGTGGCATGGGATAGTTAAATGATTTTAATAATTATTTAACTATGGAAGAATTAAGGATCATGAATAGATAAATAATTAATGGTAATTATTTAACTATAGATGAAAGATGACAAAATAATTAAATAAATAATAATTTATTTAACTATTGAAGAAGAGGAAGAAATTAGTGACACGATTAGTTTATTTAATCGGTTAGGATAGAATAAATAATAGAAAGTGAATTAATTAAATAATTATTAAAAATTATTTAATTAATAGAGGAATGTGATCAAACATAATTGAATAACTAAAATTATTCAATTACCGAAGGACGAGGATGAAGAAAAATGATGCTTGAAGGCTTAGGACATTTTATGTGTCTACAAAACTGTTCATATACATGATTATATCCTTTTCAATTATGGTCTTGTCAATGGGGGATATACCATCATAAAGAGCATCAACCTCTTTCAGTTCATCATGTTTTATAATTACATTGATAGTAGCCTCAAGATGTAGAGGTTCATTTTCAGGTGTTTTAGGAGGAGCCTCCTTTGTTCCCTTTTCCATTTCTTCTTCCATGTATGTTTATTCATCTTCCTTTTCTTGTTTGTTCTCTTTTCTCTTCTCTTTCAATGTAAGATTTTATTTCTTCTTCTTCATCCCCTTCCTCATCATCCACATTTATCAGAGTAAAATTTTCCCTAGTTTCTTTCTACTCATTTCTTGGTTTCTTTCTTTCTACAATCTTGGTTTGTGCTGGTTATTTACTAGCCAACCTTTTTCTACTAGGAGGTGTATGAGTTAGTTTGGAAGTTGTGATAGTGGTATAGGTAGATCTCCTTGTCTTTCTAGGAGCTGGTGAGGTGGTGGTGGCATGAGAAGGTTCTATGGATCCTCTGGAGTGCCAAACATCTTTTTCAACTTAAAATCCATATTTCCTACATTCTTCACCTTTTCTTCCACCTTCTCAATTTAATTTCTGGTTATCTCATCATATGTGTTAACCCTTGCAACATAAGGATCCTTAGGTTTGCTAAGAAAAATATCAGCATATGTAATCCAGTTTTCTCCAAGAATCTCATAGGACAACCCTTTAATCCATGAAGTCCTTGGTTCAACTAATTCCATGTGAAAGGAAGAAAATTGTCATTCTATGCTTTGTAGATAGAACAACTAATTTCCTACACTTCTCATTCAAGGAAACCCTAGAGATCTCAATCCAAGGATGTAAAGGGGAAAGAGATCTACAATAGGGTTGTCCTAGGGTTTGATTAAAGACTAAAATAAGGTTCACCACCAGGCTAGGGCTTGGAAAGACTAGTAACATGCAAGACTTAATGATAGAACCTAATGAGGTGCAAAACTTAAATAGATGACCTAGAAATGAATACAAATCATAATAGTAAACTAAGAAAACACAGAGGTGCACCTAGAAGCTTGTAGAAGCTCAAAACAAGATCTGAAATGCTGAAAATGTTGATTTTAATGCTCACTGGGACTCATATGCTAGGCTTATCGATTTATTCCTAGATTAGGGTTTCTAGGAAATAATAGAAATCTGGCAGTGACACGTCTGAAACTCCTGAAATATAGAAAAATCACTGTACTAGGACTCATATACCACAAGTGGAATATCAGTCCCATTTTGATTTTTCATAAATTCAAAGGTTTAATCTATTCTTCTATCCCTACTCTTCCTTCTCGACCTGATTTTTGGATCTGAACCTCTAAAAAGACCTGCAAAACAAAATATAGTGTTGATTTGCTTATGGGGGTTTTTCCTTGGTCAAACCCCTAGTTTGGTAATTAAACCTTGATAGAAACAATGAATCTTGAAAGTAAATGTGAATACAAACCCTAATCTTAAGTTCTCTAAGGTTAGGAAATTTGGAATGTAATGTAACCCTATTCTAATGTGCATGAATGAGATGCATGAATGAAATATAGACATGATGAATCACTTTGGGAGATATCTAATCACCCTAATAAGAAATAATGATGCATGTACCTTCCTTTAGGTTGAAATTAGAGTGATAATGGAGGATGGAATCACTTAGGAAACAAGTCATTAGGCTTGGCTTGATGGCTAGTTGTATCTCCCCAACCTAGAATCCATCATGATTCACCATAGGTGACCATCATCAATCCTTGACGATGTTAGATCTTGAATAAAAGTGAGCTTGAAGACCTAAAAAAACACTATAATAGTACTCCAAGACTTCAAATTTTTTTGCTACTTTCTCTTGAATGATCTTTTGAAAGTATGCTTGAGTGCTTGTGAATTCTTAGATCTTGAATTGCTTTTTCTAGATGAAAATAATGACTTGAAACCTTGTTTATATAGGAACTTCATCTAATTTATCATTATTTAGATCTCAAATGCTGACATCAACTAAAATTTTGAATTATAAACTTGAATTTCCTACTCAAACCCTAAAATGGGCCACACGAGACTCATACACCACTTGTGGCATATGGGTCCCACCTAGGGGAACTCATACACCCAAGGTGGCATATGGGTCCCACCTAGGGGGACTCATATGCCCAAGGTGGCATATGGGTCCCACCGAAGGGGACTCATACGTCCTAGGTGTTGTATGAGTCCCACCCTAGGTTTTCGGGGTGGGCTAATGATAGGTTAGAAAAATTAATGATTTTGTTGATTTTGTCAGGATTTTAGTTGAAATAAGCCTTGAGATCCAAAATAAAGGGTCTTAGGGGCCTATTAATGATGATTTAGAGGGTTATAAATTCAAGGTTATACCAAAATAGGTCCAAATTAAGTGTGAAATTGTACCATCTCCAAGAGCGTACAATTTTCTACACTACACCATGTAGCAATTATCTTTATCTACCATAAAAGTGATGTCATTCTTATATCTTTCTACAACTTGTGAGGTTATCCTATCCCTATTTTGCATTTCATTTTGAAAGGTTTTGAAGAAAACCCAAAACATTGTGTCACATTGTTTGGTATTTAATAATCTAGCATATGATCCTTAATTTGATGTTCAATAGGAATATTCTTTCTCTAGACTATATTCTTTAAACTAGGCATTTCCCTCAAGAAATAGAACATAAGAAAAATAATAAAAGTATTATACCAGAAATTGTAGCATGATTCCTTGGTTTTATGTAGATTCTCCAATAAGTGCTACCATAAGAGCTCACGAAGATCATAATCTTTTCCTTCTTTCACTATACAATAAGTAGTGTAGATGGCAGTGGCAATAGTTGATCCTTCCATTTTTGCATAGTATATTTTGTATGCAATACCCATCATGGCATATTGGACACCTAAATCATAGATATCATCCACAGTTAGGGTTCTTTTTTCATACTTGTCTTTGGTAAGCTTCATAACCTCTTCATTCTTCACTACCTTCAATGTTGGCATGGGTCTGGTGGAGCATAATCCAGTCACAACCTTGATAGAATATTTTGTGATTAGGTGAGGTTGATCAAGCAAAAAAAAATCCTCATGAATCCAAATCAATGAAATTTTGACCCATTCATCTTCAAAACAGAAATTGGGGAAACCCTTCCACACATCTAATCCTTTTGCTTCAACATTTGCGTACTTTGGTTTGAGCTAAAAACCATCACCCAAGAGATTATTGTACATGAACTCTTCCATCTTTAGATGATTGTACTCACTTAGTTGAGAGTGAATGTAGATGTAGACATCTTCGGAATGGATCACATGGATCATAACATGAGAGAATGCACCATCCTTATCGACCATAGTTGATATATATGGATGTTTCTTCAATTTTGGCCTTGGTATCTCAACAACATCGATGGAAAAAGGTGTAGCCATGAAATAACTTACTGTAGAAAATGGTTTTATAAAAAAAACCAAAGAAATACTTGTGAAAATTATTGTTACAGCTTGCATGCAACTTGCTAGAAACCTTCTTCACTTCCTTAGCACTTGTGCACACTTGATATAGTTCGAATGAAATCAATTTGATAAAAAAGGAAATAAATATGACTCACACCAACCCTAGTCACTCCACAATAAATTGTTTGATATGAGAAATTTTTTACTGTATATAATAAAAAGATCCTTGATCATTCAACAAAATTTTGTAGAAGATGTATTTTCTCTAGAAATTTGATCAAGAATAACCTTATCACCATTAACCATTATCTTGAAAGCTTCAAAATCTCATGATTTTTAGGGGTTTGAAAAGATCTGCAATTGCAACTCCCCCTAAGCCAATACTTTATTTTTAATTACCAAAGGTTTCATCTACACCATGCTGAGGTACAAATTCATTCTTTACCTCATTTTCTTCCTTCTTCTTCCATACTTTTTTCATTTCCTTCTTTTTCTAACTATGACAAGATTCTTTTAAGGAGCAGAAAATCTTACTCTTTCCTTTGTAGAACCTTGAAATGGGTCCTAGTTTATTGCAATTGTAACAATTGATACTAGCTGGAAGAGCATAATTACTTCTTCTCACATTAGATCTACAATGAGTATCCATATGACAAAACTTGTTACATGTGTAGTAGTAACCATAGAAGGATTAAGAGGTCACAACATTACCAATCCTTATCATTTTACTTTTGCATTCATTAGTCTTATGAACAAATTTATTGCAAGCATAGCACTAACCATGAAATAATTGAGAGTTCATAGCATTGCACCTTGAAGGCCTAAAATATTTTTGACTTATCTTGCTTTTGCATTGAACTACCTTATGACCAAACTTATTACAAACATAATAGTTACCATTGAACCTGGTAGGAGTAGTTTTTTTAGGAGCAAGCTTTTTGAAATTTTTCTTTTTGTTCCAAAAAAGAATGAATCCACTTTCTTTCTTTCTATCATGATTTATCTTTTCAATTCTGAAGGATGTTTCCTTAATATTTTCTATCCAGGATTTCTCCTCCCTTGTTTCAGGCTGCCCTTCTGCTTTGAAGTTATCATACAAATTTATAGATGTATTGGTCATGGGTATTTTCCCCTTTTCAAAACCAACTCCAGATTTCTCCTTAGATGTTTTTTGAGAGTTAATCAACTCATCAAGAATTTCAAAACCTCCTCTTAGTTTTAGACCTTTTTCAATTTTCTCTTTTTCCTTTTCAAGTTCTTTTCTCATAGAGACTTTCTCTTCCTCAAGCTTTAAAAATTTAGAGGCTTTATCATTGGGATTGGCATTCAAGAACCCCTCAATCCTCTTGCCTTGTTCAACTTTGACTTTTAAATTTAAGATCACATCATCAAATTCTTTGATTTTAATTTCACTTCCACTTCCTCCTTCTATTTGAACTTTTGATTTTCCAATTTCTTCCTTTTATTCTTTAGCTTTTTCCTTCAATTTTTCAATTGTCTCTTTTTATTTTTTTATCATGCACTCATATTTAATGTTTTGTAATCTTGCTTCATCCATACCTTCAAGAGAAGACTAGAGTTCCCCTTCAAAATAAACTTCATAATCATCTGGATTAATGCCCCAATCCTCAAGTTCCATTGACTCTAGATTTGGTTCTAGGATAAACATATCATTGATATTTTCTATAGACCCCAATGTTCAAGTGTAAAATATACCTTAGTTGTTAATCTTCCCAAGACACTTGGATATGATACCAATTTTTGAACACAATGCAGTGCTGAGAGGGGGGGTGAATCAACATATATCAAAACTTAAACATTCTCATTTGTAGATTAATCATCACATCACATAGAATGAAAGAAGAGCATAAGAGAAAAAATGCATCACACAAGGACACTGATATTTTTACATGGAAAACTCAATGAGGGAAAACCACAATGAGGATTAAATCACAATATATGAACCTCACTTCTTACAAAGATTACAATGTTGTTTTAAGCTCACTTCCTATGGACTTGCAGACTAAGGTGTACAACCTTAGGGAAAAGATACAAAGGACCTAATGCGACTCACTATCTTAGAGCAAGATACATGAAAATTATAATGAAAAATATGAATATGAACTACTATGAAGAAGCATCCAACATATGCTAATGTTGTAGTCCCTTTTTCACACAACTATCCCTTCACACAGATTTCACACACTTCATTTTCAACATGTTGATCTTTCACCATTCACTGTTCATTATTACTCTCACAAATGAATTTTATATTCTATATATATCCTCGACAACAACCCAAAACCTTAATTAGGTTAGCTCCAAGATAACCTTTTAGAAGAAACATTTGATATCACACTAGTTGGCTCCAAACATATATAATATTGCAAGGAAAATAATTGTGGATTGACACACAATATTATAGGACACAAAAAAATCATAACACATCCTTCAAAAAAAATTTATCAATCAGGATCAACCATTGATGCAAGAAACAAGTCTGTCGGCCCAAATAATGATAACATCACTAAAACTGCCATTTATTGACCTTTACACCATTAGGGAGAGATCAAAACAATTGTGTGGATAAAGATGAAATAATTTTAGCTCATTCCAAATATATCCTTAACCTTATCTTGAAGAAATTGATCATCATATACTAGCACAAGAGGAGAAAATCATTGAATATTCAAGAATAGAGCATTCCAAACAAACTGTAGCAAACCGTCATTTGAAAATTGATCTTGTGTACCACAAAAACACTTGATATTTTCAAGGAATAATTCATATACCTTTGTGAACATATCCTCAAGTCCACAAGATCACACCTATCACACCAGAGGAATACAAAGTATCCCAATAATCCTTCATCAATACTTTATACTGCCAGAGCACAAACCGAGACATTGTCACTTATAACTTTCACTTTAGAAGGTGTGATCACTTGAGACCTTGGATATAACACCTTCTCTTCTTGACCATCTTATATTTTGAACCACAAGACAAAATAGTCCATTATAGAGGAATGCAAACCAAAATGTTATGACATTGTCTTAGAGTATACATTGTTAATGCCTTAGCCAATCTTTTGTAGCTTATCTCAATATGTGATACATGAACCTGGAATGATATAAAACTAGGAATATTGTAAACATATAAGAACTTGTGTACTACCCTCCACAATATACTTAGATATAAGATAAAGTTCCATTTTAACCTTATTTAATCTCATGTTGTACTGTTGACTTTTACTCATCATACCAACTATCTTCAAAGTAAGTTTAACTTTCAAAACACTCATTTGACATCAATTATGACTCATATTATGTTGACATCAATGAAAACACCTATTATCAACAAAAATTTCCTTTTCATATTGTGTATGGATATAGCCCTAGGGGTGTGGATGAATTAAGAGATAATGTATATTTGACAAGAAAGAGTGTTGTAGCTGAGGATTTTTCCAGGTATAGTCATAAATTACATAAAGAAGTTAAAGGATATTTGGACAAAAGTGTCATGAAATACAATAATCATATTGATATGCATAGAAGAGAGTAATAATTTTAGATGGGTAATTTGGTTTTGACACATCTGAGGAAATAAAGTTTCCCTTAGGGAAAAAATAATAAGTTGAAATGGATGATGATAGGCCCATGTAGGGCATTGAGATATTTTATTCCCAACACTTATGAAATTGAGATTCTAGTAGGTATCTAGATATATCTCCTATTTTTAATATTATTGATCTATACAAGTATTATGAAGGGGAGATAAGCATACAAGAGGATACACCTTGAGATTTGCAGGATGGATTAGTTTCTTGAAAATAAATGAGGAAGGTGATAGAGTGGTTGATTCTTGAGTAGATAAAAGATATAGAGGGAAAAAATATATGGAATACTTGGTATGTTGGAAGAATAGAGTTTCAAATGAAGCCTCTTGGATGAATGCAATAGAACTGGCTATGTATGGAATTAAAGTTTTGGACTTTCCAAAATTTTCACGATTAAAAAACTCATGAAACATTTAACATATCCAACATGTCTAATATAGGAGAATTTGAGTTCATGAGAATTCATGTATCCACTAAAAATATTTCTTGTTTTTGTTTTCAGTTCTACCTAAAATTTGTTGTCTTGTTGGTTTTGGTGATTTATTATAGGAGGCAATTTTGGGTTGAATTTTTGGCTATCAAAATTACACCTTGTATAGGAGTAAAAAGGGTATCACTAAGACATATCTAGAGGAGTTGGGTAAAAAAGGGGAAAATTTATAGCTAATTTGAGGTTGTGTCACCATTAAGAACTAATGGAGGTTCATGGCTCTTGGTTCCTACCCCTGCTCTAATCAATTCTTATGGACAATAAGAGGTTAAGCCACCATTAGAAACCAATAAAGATTCATGTGGTTCTTAGTTCCAGTGTGAGTAAAATATGAGAATCAAAACAATTAATTAAAAACACATAATCGATGCAGGATGTTATATTAAGGAAATAAAATTTAACAAAACAAACGATAAAGTGATTCCTCAAAGTCGTTCCATTGTCCTCTATTCTTAAGGATCATGTATTAGTGCTCTTAGATTTTAGGTATGCACTAAACTACTGGGATGACACCTAAGAAATTAGAAGCCATTAAACTAAAATGCAGGAAACTATACCTACATCTACATGATTGATGAATTTGATGGATGATATGCTAAATGATGTGCTAAATCATATGATGTTGTATACAGAATGATGTGAAATGATGCAATGATAAATGCTAAGATAATAAATATGTTATGAAAATTTTGTAATGATAATGCAACAAATTAAGTTCCTAGAAATGAAATTGCCATTATAACACTACTTGAAATCAAATGCTAAATTCTAAGCTAAAATGCTAATGCTAAGCTCTCAAATGTTGAAAGTATTTCTACATAGTAGATTTATGCTATGCTCTCTATATGAAAAGTTGTAAATGAGCCTCTATTTATAGATTTCACCAAGGCATCAAGTGATGTGGCAAAAATGGATGATCATGATTTAGTCTAGAGAGATCAACGGTGAGAAGCGAAGAGGTTAGAGAGAATTAGGGAA
Organism: Sequoia sempervirens; assembly: GCA_007258455.2. Classification (NCBI taxonomy): domain Eukaryota; kingdom Viridiplantae; phylum Streptophyta; class Pinopsida; order Cupressales; family Cupressaceae; genus Sequoia; species Sequoia sempervirens. The sequence continues at coordinate 141,806,907 of VDFB02281492.1, read as the reverse complement.
GTTGTTCCCTTTGATAGAACAAGCTTTCCAAGTGTAGAAGGGAATAAATGGAAAGGATAAGCCATGTGTCTCTGAGGTTGTTAAAATTGTTGAGGATAAATGTCCATTTAGAAATTAGAAATAATTAATTTCATGTGACACATGGTGAGGTGGAAGATGAGGTGGAAGGAAGTTAAAAAATATGGAGAAATGTGACAAAATTTGAATTAAAAATTCAAATTTAATGAGAGGGAATTAATCAAATAAAACAAATTAATTAAATTTTCTTATTTAATTAAATCATGAAGAAAGTGGTTTAGATAGGAAGAATTAAGAAATACGAACTATATAAATAAACTTTGCAATTTATTTATAAGTAGAGGAAATAAAGATTTTATTAATTAAATAACTAGTATTTAATTAATTTTCTCCAGAGCAATTTTGGATGTATACATTTTTCCCCTCTTTGAAGTGATGTGTTTACACATTGCTTCAAAGAAAAATTTGTGAGTGCTGATAAAATTTTGATAATGCCCCAGATGATGATTTTCAAGAGATAATGGATATATGCCCCTTCGAGAAATAAATCAGGAAATTTTTGATCTTTTTAAAGATTTTTGAAAATTTTGAAAATTTTGATGATTTTTGATGATGTTGATGGTAATTTTCTGATTTGATGATGTTCCAGTGATTTATCTCCCGATATAGAAGAAATAATCTGTGATTTGATTAATTGATCCTTGAAAAATTAAAATATCCCATCATAAATCCCACTTTTAATTACCCCTTTTAATAGGCCAAAAGTGAAAAAGAAACTCATTTGTACACTTTTGAATTTGAAATTTTGGAGCAACTTTGAGCATTTCAGCAAATATGGTGATCCCCTACGAGACTCATCGGTTTGAGCGTGTGCAACAACATAACTGGCTAGTGGCATATGGACCTCCGGTACGAATTTCCAAACCTTCTTTGTGAATTTTTGAATTATTTTTCCTACATTTTTAATTTTGAAATTTGATGTTTTACGTGGTTTAGTGCATTAGCCGTCTATTGTAGCGCATAGGATGAGGTTTTCTAGAGCATTGAGTTAGGGCTTTAGGGTTTTAGCGCATTTCAGGCCTGATGTAGTGCATCGGTGGTTTGCAATGGCGCATCTTCCTTTTGGCGCTTAGGATGTGAGTTTTAGCACATCAGGGTTTTTAGATAACGCATTGAATGAAATAGTGCATAGGTCTGGTTTTGTGGTGCATATACCAAAAGAAACAACACATACACTTTTTTGGCGCATTGAAGTGATTCTCTAGCACTTTGGAGATATTCTCTAGCGCATTGGTTAAAATGGCGCATAGAGAGACTGTATTGGCGCATTGACAAAATTTAGTGGCACATTCAATGAAATGGCACATTGAAGCACTACAATAGCGCATTGGGGGCATAATTAAAGATTATTTTTCTCCTTGATTTGGATGATGTTTAATCGTGTCAACCGATGATTTGTTGTTGTTGATAGATTAGATGATTTATTGATCTCATGATAGGTGAGATTCAATAATGCTGATGTTGATTGACCTCATGACAGGCGAGGATAAAAAATAGATGTTTGTGAGATTTGTTCAAAATATCACTTGAGTTGATAGGATAATTGATTGCTTTGTTGATTTGATTGATTGATTGAGATGTTGATTACGATGTGTTATAATGATAGGAGAGTGATTAAGGGAATCTTCACTCTCGAGAGCGCTTTCCATGGACTTGGGAGTTGATTCCATGGTTGTCACAGGATGATAGAGATATTATTGAGAGATGTGGATTATCTTCATTGATTGACATGCCCCAGATTAGGATTAATCAGGGATTGTTGACTGCATTGGCAGAGAGGTGGCATAGCGACCACAACACCTTTCATTTGGCCACCAGAGAGATGACTGTGACACCAGAGGATTTCTATAGGATCCTATGGATTCTCGTGATGGGTGACATTGTTGTATATGATCAGGCCGAGTAGGGTGGTACACATGCTTTACCTCAAATATTTCATGATGATCAAATTAGTGGCTATGAGATGCCCTGGTAGGAGATGTTTGATAGTTATGCCCCTTTACCTTCCGTACTTGCGGGTTTTTTTGGTGGCTTTCTATGTCCTAACAAGAGGTCAAAGGGATTGTCTGTCGGTTGGGGTCAGACACTAGAGCATATTATTCTGTATGGGACTCGGTACGCCTGGGATTCATGCATGCTTGCGTAGTTTTATCATGATTTACATTAGGTAGTGTATCTTGGAGGCGCTGGTCTATCTGTAGGGGTGACCTTATTATAGACATGGGCCTGGGAGCCTATGGCGATGACACGCCCATTGACAGACAGGTATCGGTCGATTAGGAGACCTTATGTCTATGGTTATATCGACCCAGTTGTCTAGCATAAGCTGGGAAAACTGGAGTATTGGAGACGTGTACTAGACGACTTGGATTTTGTGACATGGCAGCTGTATGTGGATTGCGAGTAGTAGTCCAAGGATCACCTAGAGATTCCTTATGTTTTCACAACTAGATATCTCATTGGACGAACACATTTCATTATTAATAGATTCCTATTGATGAGGGTACTTAGACAATATGAAAGAGTGCAGGGGATTCCATAGGGATTGGCTACATATGCATGGAGATAGTAGGATGCCACATAGTGCGGACCCACCTTATCCTACGATGCTGCTTGCGATGAGTACCATAGATTACAACCAGTGATTTGGGACTGTCATCTAGAGATTGTGGAGGGATATATGACAGATGAGTACTTGCAGTACTTTTGTGGACATCTGTTTCCCAAGATCTCGGGCCTGATGAGCTAGTGTCGGCACTGGAGGATGAGGAGGAGAGAGCACCTAGATGGAGGAGGGACAGAGGTGGTGGAGATGAGGGAAAGGGAGATGGTGGTGATGAGGATGGTGGAGATGGGGGAGGTGGCGATGATGATGGTGGAGACAGAGATGGGGATGGTAGTGGAGGAGGAGGTTCCCATCTAGTACTAGATGTCTGAGTTCCTTGGAAGAGGCGATCCTTAGTAGTTATGATATAACACGTATAGATATAATTTCCTTCTCAGCAGTAGTAGGAACATATTACAACCCTACAAGCTTAGGTCTAGACACTTCAGGTCTATTTGACATAGATTCAAGGGAAATTGTAGTCACAGACATAGGTAGAGATGCAGGTATAGGCTCAGCTCTCACAAGCACAGGGATAGATCATCGCCTTGACAGCAAAGAGAGACAGTCTAAGACTATGGGTGGATCAGGCAGAGGGTATTGTAGAGAGACTGTAGAGGGCTACAGAGGGCAGTGGGGCAGCAGATCATTTTTGGGATGTACGACACTCTGCTAAGGAGGTAGAGTTTTATCAAATTAAATATTATGAGGTTGTTCCACCAGAGCGTAATGAGAGCTACTCGCAGTCTGCCAATCACACCTGTACAAGGACTACCAGTAGGGGTGTGACACATCCACTTCCACAAGATCCTAGCATGGTTCCATTAGGTGGGGGAGGCATAGGACCAGAGATTCCGACACCATCTGGGGTGAGTGTTAGCTCTCAAAAAAGTAGGCGAAGTGCCTCAAGAGGCTACCAATCTCTTGGTACGTTTTAGGGTAACAGACAAGGTTTAAATAGTTTTGAACCTTCTTCTCTTCAGGTGCTGCTGAACCTTGGTAGGTATACCTATATGTCTGAGGCAGACTTGATTTACGTTTACTTCCTAAAGTATTTTACCCACAATGGCAAATGGGAGTGGATAAATGGAATGCGATTTGGTATAAATTGTATAGCAATATTAAGACTAAAACCTAATATGTTCAGTTAACACATGTGAATAATAAGTGAAAATAAAATAATGAAAAGTAGGAGACTAGTGCCTTATTGGGTGTGCGGAGTCAAAAGAAATCTAAAATGATTACTTTCTAGCAAATATTCAAGTTGTTCAACATATATTTTAGTTTGTAACTTGTATAAACATGCAAGATTATGACTACCAAGTTCTTCTTAATGATCCAAATGACATTCCCTAATTACTATGATCAACTAAAAGGATTTAATTTTTACTTGAAAGAACCAATCAATCGACGATATAGATACAACAAATTTGCACTGATAAACTGAATATAAACTTGTTATATCAATTTAAGTAACCAGAAAACACCAACTTGGAGACAACTTCAATAATAATTTCAATGAACACAATAAACAACTGATACCAGAAATGTGCAACCACATTTAAATTATTTTCATTGATATCTCCATAATCTTAAGCATACACCATTGTCTCATATTCGAAAAACATTGTATTCTACTGTATCCTTTTTTCTATTCTATCTTCTATCTATCTCTTATCTATATTTGATCCCCCTCTGTTCCGCTGTCAGAACAAATATTTATACATGAAATACTCGAAAGGACGCGTCCTTTCAGAAATGTCATTTTTAAAAAAACAATAGATTAAAAGATAATCTGGCTCTGTTAAGCCATAAATGAATCTTAGATAGGTGATCCAAGTAATCTCAGCATTCATGGGTATTCGCATCTCCTACTACATTCTGGATTGTGATCTCCATTTTTACCATCTTCTCATTTTTCTCGCACGCCTCATCCAACGACGTGTCTTCCGTAGTAGCCGTCTTCAGGAGTTCTTGTAATATCAACTCACTTTCATTTTTCCATCTAGTCATTTCTTTTAATTCTCCTTTGTCGTCAAAGAATGTCGTCAGTCCTTTCCTAGTGGCATTCATCAATCCTTGTGTATCCCCTCTCAATTCTTCAGATGATTCTCAGTGCTTATTCACAAAATGGTTTGTAGCTTCATTTGCTACATTGTTAGTAACATCCCTTTGGTTTATTTCTTGAAACTTCTCTTGAATCCTTCCATCCATTTTTTAATCTTCTTTTAATGCAACAAAGTTATGTGAATGTTTTCCCCATAGCTTATTTAACCAAACTGTTAGGCTGGCCTGTCTTTTCTTAATCACTGCCACAAGTGCATCATATTTCCCCTGAGAATAAGCACTTTATCCTTCCCAATGATCTTTTGACTATGAACTTTCACCATGGGTGAGTAGCTTGGTTGATTTCTTTGTAACACCTAACAAGTCTTTTAAGTGGTCATTATCCCTTAACATCCTTTCATTATTTGTTTTGTACATTTCCCTCTGCTTAATTAGCATCTGAATTTGGGCTTTGTTTAATTTTGCAATGTTAATTCCAATTTCTAAGGTTGCTACGGGATCAACCTCTCCAATTTTCAGATTCATAACATGCCCAAATTCCTACATCGTATCAATGACAACTGATTTTCTATGAGGTGGATATAAGGCCCAAATCATCAATGACCCCTCATCTGGATTATACTTTGACCATGCATATACTTTTGTGACTTTCTCTGTGCTAAGCTTATGTGTAGCACTATTTTCCTTCAGGAAACTATCAAAAACTAGTGCAAAATTGAGATCCAAGCCAGGAAAAATCATCACACCGGCAGTTTCCAACATTTTCCTCTCCTTTTTAGGGGTCATACCTGCCATCTCCTTCTCCACATACATCTTTAAATTGTTCAACAACTTCTCTTCATTACCTGGAGTGATATTATCAACTTTTTCCCTTATTTATTTTCCTTTTTGTTTATACAAAAATGCTTTAAACTATGGGGAATTAACAAATTCATCATCTGACACAAATGATATGTATTCTACATGCCTTGCATCTGCCTCTTCATTCTCTTTAGCACTCAATTCTCTGGCAGAGCAAGTGTAATGTTGAGTTCTTAATCTAGACATTTTACTTGGTTGGCCTTGTGGCGTATTATCCTCAGATGCCTCCTCCCCAAAAGACAACAACTTTGCATCCTGCAACCTTTGACTATATCTTTCGACCACCATCTCTGCTTCTTCCTCATCCAAATTCTGGATCATATCATCAAAGTGATAGGGCACATGTTCATACCCTCCAAAGTTTATCCTTATTTTAATAGAATTAATATACCCTTCTGGGTCAAAGTTCTTTCTAGGTGGTCCTCTCTTCATATTGTACTGCAGTAGTTTATCAAGGATCAAATTGTATCCTTCTTTGTCCAACACAGTAAAATCACCAAAGCATAATGTACTAGGCATGAAAGCTTGCTTCCCAAAGGAACTAAGATTCATAACACTGGAATAATCCATCTGTCTGACAATTTACAAATATGCAATTCTGTTCGGGACTGGTTTTTGCAAAATGAATGGGGCATCTTCAAACCCATAAACTCTAATCATGGTAGCACCCTCCAAGCAATACCAATCTCCCCAATTATGACTAATTAGCCCGTTGAAATCCTTCAGCCGAAGAAACCTCTTTATCCCTTCAAATAAAGAATAATCACATGGATGATTGTACAATTTGTACAATGTCTTCACAAAATATTCCTCAAAGTGAACAAAACTGGAATTAGCGAATCTACTGTCCCAGACAACCGTCCACAATTGAATAGGAAAGCTCGTGCCATCCTTGTCAAATTGAGAAATTCTCTTTTCCTGAGGCCACAATCCCAACTCCTTCCCAAAATATAACACTATGTGCATCAATAATGAATAATTCTTGAGATGAAAAATAGAAGCTCCTCCCTTTATTGTTGTCAATCCAGAATGAAGCCCCTTAAAAATATATGAGGCATAGTCAAATGGTCTAGAGTTGTGGTATTGGATATCCGGGGAAATTATCATGGGCACAATTGACATATGCTCAGGGATATCCATTCCCAATACCTGACCTACTGAGAAATAGGTATACTTCATATAGGGCTCAAATAGGTCAACATGAAAAGGAGGTCCATAAATATCCTGTAAAAGAACTGGTTTGCCACCTTGTCTAATCTTGTGATTTGGCAACCTCCAACCCTTATAGATTGTGTCCATTCTCCCGAACTCCATTTCCAATTCTTCACATATGATTTTTTCATTGTAAACCCCTTCCAAATTGAAAACCTCCCCTATTGCATCTTCTGATAGATGTATTTGTGGTTTCCTGGATGGGTCACATATAGCTTTGAGTTTTGAATTATAATGAACATCTAAAAATTTTATCAATTCTTCATTTACAAATACATTAGGGCACACCAGTTTTCCCAAATTAAGCTTCCATGGGTTGAATACTGGTTCAAAATGATTTCTTCGATGATAGTGAAAGTTAAACAATTCATACCCCCTTATTGGAGTCCAAACATCTCCTATGAGTTTACATTTATCATCCAATTTATCTATTTCTACCCTAAGCTGAGTAGATCGTTTGGCTCTAGGTCCAGAGCCAGGTAACTGGTCAATGAGGTCTTGATTTTATCTCTGTTCAGTGCCCTCATGTTCTATTTTAGTTTTTTGTTTCTTTCCCTTAGGTTGACTACTTTCACCAGGGTTTCTACCTTTTAATTTTCCTGAGCTAGGGGACTCCATTCTTCAAAAGTTATAGAAGTTAAAATTAGAGGGGCTAAGGCACAATAACTTATTGTATTTTTCTCAAAATCTTCAGACTGAAAGAATTCCCTGGTTCTTCGTTCGCCTTTCTGATTCTTCTGCTATCAATTCAACACTAATGTTTCAAATCTTGGGCGATAGCTTTTAGCAACGTTCATTAAACCATTCGTCAAAACATCTCGTAGTATCATTTACATTTGGAGTCTCACCGATAGCTATCCTCTCGGTCTCATGTATATCGCTATGACATTTTAAGTCGGGGAGATGTTCCATAGATTATATTGTGTCTTACCGAGATACACCCCTTGGTATTTTTCTGGTCGCCGAGACACAATTACTTTCTTGCTGATGAAACAACACTTCGATGTGACTCTCATATCTCTCTTCAATGAAATTAGTCTCGCCGATTATTAATTCATACTGCTGAGTCTTTTACCCACATAATCCTATCAGCGTGACATATGGGTCGGCAAGACTACATGACTTCATCCCGATAATCATTTGATAGAATCCCTTTATGCTTTATCGGCAAGACCAGATGCATTCGATAAGACTTCATTCTGATGAATTTTAGTTTGGCCAATATGTCTCCTTGTGTGTCGGTTGGTAAGACATACATGAGTTCATTATGACTTATTCCGATGATGACTTTCTTGCCGATATGATCTTTCTGTTGCCGATACAATGAATTGCATCTTGTTGATGTGTCTATAAATGAAATCATATCAGTATGACATTCCCAAACTCTTGCCGATAGACTACAAAAAATACACATTAGTAAAAAATACTTCATGGATCGGGGAGACCCTCACCATCTCGTGCCGATATGAATTATATAGTGAATTACTCAGGGCTAGATTGATTCTATGGGACCACATGATAAAGTATGGGAAAAAATTTTGAGGCGAGGATTTTTGTGCTTATGGTGGGGACTAATTTGGAAACTCATGTGTATAAATAACTGTAAAATTCTCAAAATTTTACAGTTCTAACAGTGGCTTCATCTGGGGATGAATGATTGTGAGATCATTGCAAGGATCCAGATTTCTGGGTGAGCAAACCAAAATTAAGGTGATGGATCAGTCAGCAAGATGGAATGAATGGGAATGGAAATGAATATGACCCTATACTACTGTACATGGAAATACTTATTTTTAAAAGAAGGAATATCAGGATTGTCCATGTACTGGAAATTCCTGTTCCTTTTATTTCCTAGACTACTGTGCATGGAAGAGAAATTTTGAGACGATTGTCAAGAGTTGTCCATGCACTAGCAACCCTTAATCCTCTGTTATTGCTCAAGAGAAAAAATTCTTCAAGAATTTCCCATGTACATGAAACTCCTGTTCTTCACCAGTCATGTTTTGCAAATAATATGAATCTTCACCTTTCTTACCAATAACCACAAAAGGACCCAGCCATAAGGCTTCAAATTTCCTGTGCTTTCCCTTTTCCTAACACCTTACGTTCCACATTAGTACCAGATCATTCTCCTCAAATTTTCTATCTTTTTCTTTTTTATCAAATAAATACTTCATCTGTGCATGTAACTTTATGTTCTAGTTTTGAGCTACTCTCCTTATCTCATCAAGTTCAACCAACTATTCCATTCTCTCCTCCATAGGTTCTGGAATATCTATATCTTCTTGAAGGATAAACTTGTAGACTGGTAACAGATTTTGTAAAGGCATTCTAGCTTGTGTTCCATATACTAACTCAAATGGGGATTTTTCAATTGCCTTCTTTATAGTGATTCTATCAGCCCATACAACCATTTTCAACTTTGAATCCCAAGCCTTCTTATCTTGACCTAACATTCTCCTTATGATTTTAAGAAGACTTTTGTTACTGGACTCTTCCTGACCATTAGCTTGTGGATGGTAGGGAGCTGCATAAGAAATAGTAATACCATATGTGTTGCATAAATCTTTGAATTCATCAGATTTGAAACACATCCCGTTATTTGTGATTAATCTTAGTGGTGTACCGAATCTGGTAATGATGTTATCCATTAAAAAATTGGTTACAACTTTACTTGTAGCCTTCTTGGTTGGGACTACTTCTACCCATTTGGTGAAATAATCCATGGCTACTAGTATCCAGTTATGTCCTCCACTTGATTTCTCTTGTATCTCCCCAATAAAATCAATCCCCCACTGATGGAAAGGAGCTTCGGTTTGCATAGGTCTAAGTGGTAAAGCTCCTTGATACTTCATTTTCCCAGAGAATTTCTTGCATGCTTCACATCTTCTTACGTATGAAAAAGAATCATTAAAATTTTTTGGCCAATAATAACCTGCCTTGAGAATTTTGTGTAGTTGTCTTTACAGAATAATGGCCTCCACAAACCCCTTCATGCACTTCTCTTAAGACATGCTTAGCTTGTGATTCATCTAGACATAACAAGAATATCCCATACTTGTTCTTCCAAAACAAATCACCTTCCATGAACACATACTTAGATGCTTTTAGTTTTAAAGTTCTTTTCTGATTATCACTTAATCCTTCTAGACACTTCATGTATATGAGGTAATGCATGATATCTGCATACCAAGGAGTATGCTCAATTCTTGCAATTGCACTCTCTTCTTCTTCTATATTACAAATTTGATTTGCTTCGATATTTGCTTCTGCCATTAGCCTAGCCAAACCCTGACCTCTCACTAATTTAGTGATTTGTATTTCGATATCAAACTCCTGGATTTTATTAATCCACCTGCATCTCTTTCCTGTTACCTCCGACTGGGTCAAAATATCTTTAACAGCTGCATGAGGGACATAAGCAATCACCCTAGCTCCAACAAGATATGGCCTGAAATATTTTGTGGCTTTTACCAATGTGAATGCTTGTTTCTCCATTATATCATACTTCAATTCTGACCCTTACAATGACTTACTGAAAAAGGACATAGGTTGTTCATGACCTTCCTCATTTTTCTGCAACATAACAAAAACTATAGTATGCAACGAAGCAAATGAAAATATTTGAAAGGGTTTTGAAAAATCTGGAGATTTAAGGACAGGGGCTTCCTTGATGGCCCTTTTAATTGATATAAAAGCTTCTAATGCTTCTATAGTCCAATCTATTTTCTGTCCGTTAACATTTTTTATATGAGCTTAATGATTTCAGCAAAATTTGAAACAAACCTCCTAACAAAGTTAATCTGTCCAAAAAATGACTGGATGACCTTAATGGTCTTAGGAATTAGAACTTTATCTATGGATTCAACCCTTTCAGGATCTATTCTAATCCCATCCTTTGACACAATATGTCCTAAGAGTTTACCCTCTGTGACTACAAAATGGCATTTTTTAGGGTTCAGACTAATACCTTTTCCAAATGTTCTACATGATCTTCAACCCTTTTTGAATAAGCAGTGAGGTCATCCTAATACACCACCATGATAACATTAATTAAGTCTACAAACGCTACATCCATAGTTCTTTGGAAGGTTGCTCCTGCGTTCGTGAGACCAAATGACATTCTTATATAGACATATGTCCCCCATTGGGTTGTAAAAGCTGTTTTATATTGTTTAGATTCTTTAACTTTAACCTGGTTATAACCTGAAAACCCATCCATCATAGATAACAGCTCACACCCTGTCACCTTATGTAGTATAGCTTCCATATTAGGTAAAGGGTAATTATCCTTGAGGGATGCCACATTTAAATTTCTGAAATCCACACATAGTCTGATATCTCCATTTTTCTTCCTCAAAGGAACCAGGTTTGAGACCCATGTTGAGTACCCGATTGGTTTGATGATACCACTATCTCTGAGTTTTGCCAATTCTTCCTGCATTTTTGGTTCCAATGTTGGGATAATGGGTCTTTGTTTCTGTCTAAATGGCTTGGCATCTGGCTTCAATTTAATTTCATGTTGAAACAAATCCTCCCTATATGCTTTAATTTCTTCATAAGACCATGCAAACAGATGTTTATATTTTCTTAGTAATGCTATCAACATTCTTCGAATTGTTGGGCTTATTTTATTCCCTATGTATACCTTTCTTCGTGCCATCTTAGTCCCTAAATTGATCTCTTCAATATCCTCCTTCTTGACTGGTGTTTGCTTCATGAGGGACCGATCACTTCCATCATATACCCTCTCCAATGCCACTAGCCCTTTACGAAGCTTATTTTTTTTTAGCTGTAAGACCTCCTTCCTGAATACTATTTGCTTCCCATCTACTTCTTCAACAAAGGCATTGAAATCAATTTCTTGGGCTTCATATTGATCTATACAGTGAAGAAATTTCAAAAGGTCAGTATCATCATTAAAAACCTACCAACTATATATGTTATCAGGCACAACAGGCCTTGTTTTGAACTCAATTTGTGATACTCCAGCCAGTGTAATATCATCCCTTTTTAGCGCTATATTTGCTAAAAAATATGCCATTATGTTCTTCGACCTATCAATCCACTCAATTGAGAAAGCATCAAACAACTCAATTGTGTCCCATACAACATTCCTATATTGCTTTAGTATCTTATGTTTTTCTGCATATTTTGATTTGACTTGGGAAACAACTAACTCAGAATCCCCTAGAACAACTAGCAACTTGATTTTATGTTTTAAAGCTATATTCAGACCTGTTAATAGAGCTTCGTACTTTGCCACATTGTTTGTACATTCAAATGCTAGCAAAAATGAATACTTAAATGTAACTCCTTCAGGTGAAACAAATACTATCCCTGCTCCATTACCTTCTTGGCTACATGCTCCATCAAAGTACATTTTCCACACACCATTGTAGTTTTGTGCAACATGCTTTCCAATTGGATCAACATTGACAAATTCTGGCTGGGCTGGCTATATCTTAAAATTTCCAAGATCCACATCACAAAAAAAATTGATTTGATCTTGAGGTATACAGTCAACAACTTGGTTCATTCTTGGCTCCCTATACAACTTAACTTCCTGACCATTCACTGGATTTTTTTGCATAAGACAGATCAAATTGAACATTTCCCCCAACCGCTGTTGTCCACTGTCTTGATAAAAGCATCCCAAACTGAGGAGGGGTATCAATTACTATTATATCTATGTTATAGGCCACCTGGGGATACACAACTAATTTGACTTCAACATATTTTATAATACCCACCACAGGAACAGGTCTATTATCCATCGCATAACATTTCCCTCCAGTAGTATCCACCCACATGCCAAGCTATTTCATAACTCCAACTGGCATAATATTGATGGCAGCGCTAGAGTCTATCATGCAATTCCTCAACAATTTGTTATTTATAAGTAACTTAGTGAAGAAGGGATCAACTTGTGGGGGATTTATTAATGCATTATTAAGGCAGACTTCTTGGATACTTACTTTCCCTTGCTTATTAATTGTTTTAGTGGCCATCTTATTTTTAGAATTTATATGTTTTTCATTTCCATTTGTTATCAATTGGACAACACTGTCTCTATATTCTTTAATTTTCATCATCTCAAGTAGTGGAACAGACATTTTTACCTGGGATAAAGCTTGAGTGAAGTCAAAAGAGGAACCTTCTACCTTAATCATTTTCTTTTGTTCTGATGCTTCTCCTCTGTTCTCTTCTTTTTCTCTTTTACTCGATTGGTCAGTATTTTGCATTTCTTTGTGTAATTCTTTAACTTCCATCTTTTGGACAAGATTTTGTTCGTTTTTATCATGTTGTTTATTTTTTGTTTTCTTTGAAATTCCTTGTGTCACCTTTTGATCCTTCATAAATATTCCCCTGGGGACACCTTCCTTTTCATTCACTGTCCTATTTCTTAACCAGTACTTGCTCTTTTCTTCTTCAACAGCAGCAATGGTTAACCTCTCTATCTCCTCTTCAGTGAGTTTCCTCATATTGCACTGAGTAGGTATCTCAACAGAATGTGGTTCTGTATAATCTTCTTCAGAATCAGAAAGAACTTGTTGTTCATCCATATGGACATTGTACCTTTGATTTGAAACATCGTACTCATAACCTTCATATTTCTCCTCAACACGGTGAAAAGTATTTGAGGTCAAATACACTGTGTGATCTTCTCCACTGTTACCCATTAGCATTCCTTCTTCTTGCATTCTTTGGGCTACAACACAATAATCTGGGGAATGTGGCTTATCACAAATTTCACAAAAATAATTGTTATTAACCATATATGCTCCCTTCTTCCTTAATGGATCAAGAGTTTCTTTGTTTCTAGGCCTATCTATTATAGGTTTTCCATCCTTCCAATTTGTACCGTAGGGAATGTCATGTAACCTAGGCCTCTCATTTCTGTATGTGTTCTCCTGTTTGTATTGGTAATTATTGGCTTGCTAAGGAACCCTAGGGTTGTCTCTTTTACTGATTATCCCAACAACCTTCCTATTGTTTTCAATTGTTAATGCTATCTTCTAGACTTCAGCTAAATCTCTTGGAAACCTATTTCTTAATTCATACCCTATTTTTGGATCGAACGCATTTAAATAAACACTCAATGCTACAGAGTCTGGTAACTTTGATCCAGGAGGTATCTTATTCTACAATTTGTTGAATCTTCGGTTAAAATCATAAATTGAATCATTCTGATTTTTTTGAATCCGCATTAGTTCATGAAGAGCAGCATCTGGTGCACTTAGATTCCCATATTGCTCGAGAAATCAATCTTGAAATTCTTGGACAGAATTGATAGAGGCTGTTGGTAAGCTATTGAACCAATCTCTAGCTTCTTCAGTAAGCGACATCATGAATAGCCTCATATGTAAATCCTCATAAGGCACATCCAAATCTTGGATGAAAGCATTGAAGCTCCTTAAATGATCGTCAACAGTAATTACACTACTCCCTATAAACTTAGGAACCAAACTTCTCCAACTGCCATCCATAGGGTAAGGGTATAATTGAAACCCTGTCAAGTCGAATTGTCTGATCATTGTTGTGTATTGATGAGGGGGAGGGTTAGGTGGATACTAATACTGGTACATTGGATTATTGTATTGTGTATGATGATGTGGCATGTAATGCTAACCATGAGGTGGTTGTGTATTTGTATATTGTGAGGGAATATGTGGTGGATGGTTTGGCTGTTTATATTGATTTCCTATTTATTTTGAGGAACCTTGGATGGATCAGAAGGCCCTACATTATTGTTTCCCTGCTTATGAGGTGGTATATACTTCAAGAAACTAGCTGTTTGAGCAGTAATTTGAGCTTTCTGCAATTTGATGTCTTTGATTTCTTATATCATTTGGGCTTTCTCTTGTTCATCTTTTAATCTTTCTAGCTCCTTTTTATGAAACTCAAACTGTGCTCGCTCTTCTTCATGAGTTGAGAATTAATAATTTTCTTGAGGAATTACATGATCATTGAACTCATTTTGGTTACCCTCCATTCTTTGTTCACATTCCTATTGATATCTGATTCCTTCAGCTTCGAGTTTAGCATCAAACTCTGGTTGTTTCTGAGGATTATAAAAAGTATTTCTTTGTTCTTCTGGGGTACAAGGTTCTACACTTGAATTATCTCTCCATGCATCATAACGGTCATATCTTTCACAATGTGCTCTTGATGCTTTGTCTTTATTTGTTATGCACATGTCATCATTTATCCTTTTACCCTTATCAACCTTATCATCCTTGTGTGTCCACTTATTGTTGCCAGTAGGACCACCTGTAGGACCACCCTTATATTGGGATCTTCTACCGTTTGCAATTTTTTTGTAAGAGTTGCCACTCACTTTCTTAAAAGTGAGAAAGTATTTGTTGTTTCTATTCCTAGCGGAGTCTGTACAAGGTTTCTGACTCTATGATTAAAGCCCTAATTCTAAGTTAACTCCCCAGCAGAGTCGCCAATTTGTTAGCTCTCAAAAACGCAGGTGAACTACCTCAAGAGGCTGCCAATCTCTTGGTATGTTTTAGGGTAACATACAAGGTTTAAATAGTTTTGAACCTTCTTCTCTTCAGATGCTGTTGGACCTTAGCGGGTGTACCTATATGTGTGAGGCAGAATTGATTTATGTTTACTTCCTAAAGTATTTTACCCACAATGGAAAATGGGAGTGGATAAATGGAATGCCATTTGGTATAAATTGTATAGCAATATTAAGACTAAAACCTAATATGTTCAGTTAACAGATGTGAATAATAAGTGAAACTAAAATAATGAAAAGGTGAAGACTAGTGCCTTATTGGGTGTGCGGAGTCAAAAGAAATCTAAAATGAGTACTTCTTTCTGGAAAATATTCAAGTTGTTCAACATATATTTTAGTTTATAACTTGTATAAACATGCAAGATTATGACTACCAAGTTCTTCTTAATGATCCAAATGACATTCCCTAATTACTATGATCAACTAAAAGGATTTAATCTTTACTTGAAAGAACCAATCAATCGACCATACAGATACAACAAATGTGCACCGATAAACTAAATATAAACTTGTTATATCGATTTAAGTAACCAGAAAACACCAACTTGGAGACAAATTCAATAATACTTTCAATGAACACAATAAACAACTGATACCAAAAATGTGCCACCACATTTAAATGATTTTCATTGATATCTCCATAATCTTAAGCATACACCATTGTCTCATATTCGTAAAACATTGTATTCTATTGTATCCTTTTTTCTATTCTATCTTCAATCTATCTCTTATCTATATTCTATCCCCCACTGTTATGAAGTCAGAACAAATATTTATACATCAAATACTCGAAAGGACACGTCCTTTCAGAAATGTCATTTTTAAAACAACAATAGATTAAAACATAATCAGTCTTTGTTAAGCCATAAATGAATCTTAGATAGGTGATCCAAGTAATCCCGACGTTCATGGGTATCCACATCTCCTACTGCATTCTAGATTGTGACCTCCATTTTTACCATCTTCTCATTTTTCTCGCACGCCTCATCCAATGACGTGTCTTCCACAGTAGCCGTCTTCAGGATTTCTTGTAGTATCGACTCACTTTCATTTTTCCATCTAGTCATTTCTTTTAATTCTCCTTTGTCATCAAAGAATGTCGTCAGTCCTTTCCTGGTGGCATTCATCAATCCTTGTGCATCCCCTCGCAATTCTTCAGAGAAGTCTTGGTGCTTATTCACAAAATGGTTTGCAACTTCAATTGCTACACTGTTAGTAACATCCCTCTGGTTTATTTCTTGAAACTTCTCTCAAATCCTTCCATCCATTCTTTCATGTTCTTTAAATGCAGCAAATTTATGTGAATGTTTTCCCCATAGCTTATTTAACCAAACTGTTAGGTTGGCCTGTCTTTTCTTAATCATTGCCACAAGTGCATCATATTTCCCCTGAGAATAAGCACTTTATCCTTCCCAATGATCTTTTGACTATGAACTTTCACCATGGGTGAGCAGCTTGGTTGATTTCATTGTAACACTTGACAAGTCTTTTTAGTGGTCATTTTCCCTCAACATCCTTTCATTATTCATTTTGTAAGTTTCCCTCTCCTTAATTAGCATCTGAATTTGGGCTTTGTTTAATTTTGCAATGTTAATTCCAATTTCTGCAGTTCCTACAGGATCGACCTCTCCAATTTTCAGATTCATAACATGCCCAAATGCCTTCTCCGTATCAATGACAACTGATTTTCTATGAGGTGGATATAAGGCCCAAATCATCAATGACCCCTCATCTGGATTATACTTTGACCCTGCATATACTTCTATCACTTTCTCTAGGCTAAGCTTATGTGTAGCATTACTATCCTTCAGGAAACTATCAAAAACTAGTGCGAAATTGAGATCCAAACCAGGAAACATCACAACACCGACAGTTTCCAACATTTTCCTCCCCTTTTTAGGGGTCATACCTGCCATCTCCTTCTCCACATACATCTTTAAATCGTTCAACAATTTCTCTTCATTACCTAGAGTGATATTATCAAATTTTTACTTTATTTCTTTTCCTTTTTGTTTATACAAAAATGCTTTAAACTATGGGGAATTAACAAATTCATCATCTGACACAAATGATCTGTATTCTACATGCCTTGCATCTGCCTCTTCATTCTCTTCAGCACTCAATTCTTTGGCAGGGCATGTGTAATGCTGAGTTCTTAATCTAGACATTTTACTTGGTTGGCCTTGTGGCATATTATCCTCAGATGCATCCTCCCCAGAAGACAACTCTGCATCCTGCAACCTTTGATTATATCTTTCGATCACCATCTCTGCTTCTTCCTCATCCAAATTCTGGATCATTTCATCAAAGTGATAGGGCACATGTTCATACCCTCCAAAGTTTATCCTTATTTTAACAGAATTAATATACCCTTCTGGGTCAAAGTTCTTTTTGGGTGGTCCTCTCTTCATATTGTACTGCAGTAGTTTATCAAGGATCAAATTGTATCCTTCTTTGTCCAACACAGTAAAATCACCAAAGCATAATGTACTAGGCATGAAAGCCTACTTCCCAAAGGAACTAAGATTCATAACACTGGAATAATCCATCTGTCTGACAATTTCCAAATATGCAATTTTGTTTGGGACTATTTTTGACAAAATGAATGGGGCATCTTCAAACACATAAACTCTAATCATGGTAGCACCCTCCAAGCAATACCAATCTTGCCAATTATGACTAATTAGCCTGTTGACATCCTTCGGCCAAAGAAACCTCTTTATCCCTTCAAATAAAGAATAATCACATGGATGATTGTACAATTTGTACAATGTCTTCACAAAATATTCCTCAAAGTGAACAAAACTAGAATTAGCGAATCTACTGTCCTAGACAGTCATCCACAATTGAATAGGCAAGCTCATGCCATCCTTGTCAAATTGAGAAATTCTCTTTTCCTGAGGCCACAATCCCAACTCCTACCCAAAATATAACACTATGTGCATCAATAATGAATAATGCCTTAGATGAAAAATAGAAGCTCTGCCCTTTATTGTTGTCAATCCAGAATCAAGCCCCTTAAAAATATGAGGCATAGTCAAATGGTCTAGAGTTGTGGTATTGGATATCTGTGGAAATTATCATGGGAACAATTGACATATGCTCAAGGACATCCATTCCCAATACCTGACCTACTGATAAATAGGTATACTTCAAACAGGGCTCAAATAGGTCAACATGAAAAGGAGGTCCATCACTATCCTGTAAAGGAACTGGTTTGCCCCCTTGTCTAATCTTGTGAATTGGCAACCTCCAACCCTTATAGATTGTGTCCATTCTCCCAAACTCCATTTCCAATTCTTCACATATGATCTTTTCATTGCAAACCCCTTCCAAATTGAAAACCTCCCCTATTGCATCTTCTGATAAATGTATTTGTGGTTTCCTGGACGGGTCACATATAGCTTTGAGTTTTGAATTATAATGAACAACTAACAATTTTATCAATTCTGCATTTACAAATACATTAGGGTACACTAGTTTTCCCAAATTAAGCTTCCATGGGTTGCATACTGGTTCAAAACGATTTCTCCGATGATAGTGAAAGTTAAACAATTCATACCCCCTTATTGGAGTCCAAACATCTCCTATGAGTTTATATTTGTCATCCAGTTTATCTATTTCTTCCCTAAGCTGAGCAGATCGTCTGGCTTTAGGTCTAGAGCCAAGTAACTAGTCAATGAGGTCTTGATTTAATCTTCATTCAGTGCCCTCATGTTCTATTTCAATTTTTTGTTTGTTTCCCTTAGATTGAATGCTTTCACCAGGTTTTCTACCTTTTAATTTTCCTGAGCTAGGGGACTCCATTCTTCAAAAGTTATAGAAGTTAAAATTAGAAGAGCTAAGGCACAATAACTTACTGTACTTTTCTCGAAATCTTCAAACTGAAAGAATTCCCTGGTTCTTCATTCGCCTTTCTGATTCTTCTACTATCAATTCAACACTAATGTTTCCAATTGAATTCTCCTGATTATGCTTAGTCGCGCCATTAATGTGTTAGCTGAAACACGAGTTCAGTAAGTCCTTTTTCAAAAATTACACTGTCACATCATATAGTGTTGTCGGTGAGACATTTTCAAATCTTGGGTGATAGCTTTTAGCAACGTTTATTAAACCATTCGTCAAAACATCCCGTAGTCTCATTGACATTTGGAGTCTCACCGATAGCTATCCTCTCGGTCTCATGTATATCGTTGTGAAATTTTAAGTTGGGGAGATTTTCCATAGATTATATTGTGTCTTACCGAGATACACCCCTTGGTATTTTTCTGGTCACCGAGACACAATTACTTTCTCGACGATGAAACAACACTTCGCTATGACTCTCATATCTCTCTTCGACGAAATTAGTCTCGCCGATAATTAATTCATACTACCGAGTCTTTTACCCACATAATCCTATCGGCGTGACATATGGGTCGGTAGGACTACATGACTTCATCCCAATAATTATTTGATAGAATCCCTTTATGCTTTATCGGCAAGACTAGATGCATTTGATAAGACTTCATTATGATGACTTTTAGTCTGGCCGATATGTCTCCTTGTGCGTTGGTTGGTAAGACATGCATGAGTTCGTTATGACTTATTCTGATGATGACTTTCCTGCCAATATGATCTTTTTGTCGCCGAGACAATGAATTGCATCCTACCGATACGTGTATGTAAATGAAATCATATCGGTATGACATTCCCGGACTCTTGTCGATAGACTACAAAAAATACACATTAGTAAAAAATACTTCATGGATCGGGGAGATCCTCACCATCTCATGCTGATATGAATTATATAGTGAAATACTCAGGGATAGATTGATTCTATGGGACCACATGATAAAGTATGGGAAAAAATATTATGAGGCGAGGATTTTTGTGCTTATGGTGGGGACTAATTTGGAAACTCATGTGTATAAATAACTGTAAAATTCTCAAAATTTTACAGTTCTAATAGGGAGCACTACATAGCTCTGACACATGATGTTTGTTGTATTTGGGACATGTATACATTGATACTAATGATTCACTATCATTTTTTATGATGTACCTCTTCATACTCGGATATCCTTATACACTTGACATTATTTTGAGATATATATGCAACGACTATGATGGTTGATCTATGTGCTTATGTGTGTTGACATTGATGGACGCATTTGATTTCTTATTATGTATGCCATGTGATGTTCTATATGACGATGATATAATAGGTTATGGATGCAACATGTGTTATGATTCTATGATGCTTTTATGAATGATGCCTATATTCTATATGCGATGAATCTTATTATGTGAATGAAATGTGATGGATGCTATGTTTTTGTACTTTTTTGATGTAAATGTATGATGAAATATATGATAATGTTAATTCATAAATGGATGGATGGAATGATTGAATGATAATGCATAATTCTAGGTGTTCCCATGGATTGTCCTTTATTATGATGTATGAGATGCATTGTACTCTATGTTTTTTGTATTTTTCTGATGCAAATGTATGAACACATGTATGAAATGGATTATGAAAATGTTTCTTTTTGGATTTTTGTAATGCGCATATATGACTAAATGTGTAGATGGATGGAAATGATATGATAAATGCTTTGTTTTTGGATTTTTTTATGATGCATTTATATGACCTAATCGAAAATGAATGCATAGAAAATGATATGTTAATGCTTTGTTTTTAGATTTTCATGATGCAAATATGTTTCCTAATTACTAGATGGCATATGAAATGATGTGATAATGCGAATGACCTCCTAATGCCTATGCATCTAGATAAAAATGATCTTTTTGTTAATTTTAAATGTACTCAATCCGTTAATGATAGAGATAACATCACTCGTAAAATTGTACCAGCCCTGGAAAAATCTATAAATACAAATGTAGCACTTAGTATGAATGCAGCCTAAACATGCAAACCTAATAATGCAATGTTGTCATCCCGTTAGTCAATTTATTGTGCTTGGTATCATCATTGAGCTTTTGAAATGTTGAAATTAAGTACAAACATCAATGGTATAATTAGACCATGATGACCTGAGTACTTCTTTCGTGATGTTTGATAGTGCAAGTTAACACAAGCATCTAGGTATAATTAGACTGAGATGACCTAAGAATTTCTTGCGTAAACAGACGAGTTAATCATTTTCCTATGCCAATCTGGAATGTCATCAGTGATACTTTGTAGAGCATGTCCCATGATGATTCATATAGTAATAATCATCAACTCACAAATAGTAGACAAAGAAAAATATCATTCTCAATCATAGCTTCTCTAGTTCTTGACATCCTTGAGTTGCTCCAAAGAAATGATAACAACAATCATGATGTAAATAACTTGAAAATTTGTGCTAAAGTAATAAAATATTGATTCAGGAGATGACCATCCAATGAAATGTATTTTGATTGATCTTTTTTTTGTTGGTTTAGATGGTTGGTTTTTGTGATTATGATTGATGTTCAACGTTGCAGCTCGCTTGATCGTTGTGTTTTTTTATCATGTTGTTGTACTGTTGTTTGTCTCTTGGTTTAAGCTCAAAGATATATTGCCCCTAGTGATTTCAGGATTTTTCCCCCAGTGGAAACAAACCAATTTATTATGGATATGTACAATGATTGCCAAGCCAAGGTGAGACATGGCTATGACACCCGAATATTTACATGAGGCTCAAATGTTAGACGTGGATAGTGGTAGCGAAGAGCCAATGGTTGACACACATTCCAATAGAGGAAGAAGCTGACCCATCACAAATAGCGCCTGTTGCTAGGTTTTCACTACTTGCTTTTATTGCACTTTTTTCAAATTTTATGATTTTTTTGATTTTTTGACTTTTTGACTTTTTTTTGTATTTTTCTCTTTTTTGATTTTTTTGTTGTCACCAAGACGCCTGTTTGCCAGATTTTCATTAGGGAGACCCTTTTTTAAGGACATTTTCTAATTTTTTGAATTTCTTCAAGACTTTTTCTAATTTTTTGGATTTCTTGACTTTTTTTTTTTGGATTTCTTCAAGAAATTTTTTTTTTTTTTTGGATTTCTTCAGGGCTTTTTCTGAATTTTTTGGATTTCTTCAAGACTTTTATGATGCATAAGATGAATTATGTTTAGAATTTCTTGAGATGAAGGTTGTTCATGGGCTCCTCAAATAGGTCTCTTTCCGGCATGGATAACTGGTATGCTCCTAATCCATAAACTGACACAATGACAAAGGGACCCAACTAATTTGGTTCAAACTTTCCTTTTTTCTCCCTATCCTGCTGATTGCATGGATTCTCCTTCAATACCAAGTCACCAACTTGAAATATTCTGGGTTTGACCTTATGATTATAGCTTTTGGACATTCGTTGTTGGTAGGATTTCAAGTGGTTCATTGCATGTTGATGTCATTCATCCAATAATTCCAACTCTTGCAATCTAGATACCTGATAGTCCTCATCAGAGATAATACCCTTCAATGACACATGGAGTGATGATAATTCAACCTCAATGGGTACAATGGCCTCAGATCCATATACAAGAGCGTATGGTGTGGCTCTTGTTGGTGTGCGGATACTGGTTCACTATGCCCACAAAGCAGGGTTTAATTGGATGTGCCAATCACGTCCAACATCGTTGACCATTTTCTTCAAGATTGTCAAAATATTTTTGTTGGAGGCCTCTTCTTGATGATTTCCTTGAGGGTAATATGGTGTAGAGAAGCGATGATGGATATTGAACTTCTCACACAATTCTTTCATGTCTTGATTTTTGAATGGTCTTCCATTGTCAATGATAATGCTTTGAGGGATGTCGTACTGATAGATAATGTAATTGAGGATGAAGGATGAAATTTTCTTTCCTGTGATGGTGATTAGGGGAACAACTTCAATCCACTTTGTAAAGTACTGTGGCTGTGATGATAAACTTGTGTCCATTTGACGAAGGTGGATGAATTTTACCTACAAGATCTAATCCCCACTGACAAAAGGGCCATGTTGATGCGAATGGTTGAAGCTCTTATGCTGGTGCATGAATGAGGTTGTCATGAATCTGACACTTTTGGAATTTCTTGACGAACTAAAAAGACTCCTCCATATTTGGCCAATAATACCCTAAACGAAGGAGTTTCTTGGCTAAGGTTAAACCACTTGAATGAGTTCCACAGATACCCTCATGAACTTCCTGTAAAGCCATTTTACACTCGTTGCATTCCAAACAGTGGAGGAAAGTTCCGTCAAGACCTTGTTGGTAAAGTACATCCACGATAAGAGTATGTCGGGCGGCTTGGTGAATGAAGGTTCATTTTTGGTTTTGGGATAGGTCGGGTGGAAGGGTGTTATCTTTTAGATAGGTATAAATTTCACCATAGATTGAGGTATCAACATTAACCAGATGACATATAACTTGGGACTCGGTATTGTCATAAACAGGGGTAAACAATTGTTCCACCATGCACTCATAATGAATTCTCGTCTCTGAAATTTGTAATAAGGAAGCAATAGTGGCCATGGCATCGAAAAATTTATTATCCACTCTTGAAATCTGTTCAAATTTGATATCCACAAAGTATTTCTTAAAATCCTCAATCATTCTTTTGTAGGGCATCAGTTTGTCGTCTTTTGTTTGATAATCATCATTGACCTGATTAATGACCAACTAAGAATCTCCGCAGACTTGCAATTCTAGGATTTTCCATTCTACTATTGTTTTAATGCCAATGATTAATGCTTCATACTCTGCCATGTTGTTGGTGCAAGGGAACATCAATCTGTATGATTTCAGAATGGTATGTCCTTTTGGAGTGACAAATAGTATTTTGGCCCCTGATCCATGTTGTGTGTGTGATCCATCAAAGTATAATGTCCACTGTTGTGCAATCAAGGTGAGGACAACAATGTCTGGAAACTCAATGTGTAGAGGATGATCATCTGGTAGGGGTGCTTCAGCCAACTGGTCTATGATTTCTTGTCCTTTTAGTGCTTTCCTATCCACATATTGGATGTCAAATTCACTTAGTATCATAACCCACTTGGCTAGTCTTCTAGTTAGATTAGCTTTGTTGAGGAGGTAATTTATTGGATCTATTTTGGCTATTAACTTGATGGTATGAGTTAACATGCAGTGTCATAGTTGTTGGGTGGAAAACTCTACTACCAAACAAGCCTTTTTAATGGATGTATAATTGATTTCATAGTCATTTAGCGTCCTGCTGATGTAATAAATTGCTCTTTCCTATCGAATCTTCTTGTGCTAACAAGGCTCCCAATGATATCTCAGTTTTTGCAATGTATAATAAGAGTGGCTTTCCTTTTGCTGGTGGTATTAAGACAAGTGGACTCATTAGATATTGTTTTAATTGGTTGAAGGCCTCTTCACTTTTTTTCATCCCATCGGAAAGAATTTTTTTTGTGTAGCAAGTGAGTGAAAGGATGGGTCTTGTCTGCTAGTTATGAAATAAATCTTTGGATTGATTGGAATCTCCCTTGTAGGGATCATAACTAGCTGATGTTTTTGGGTGGTGGCATCTCCATGATAGCTTTAACTTTTGTCGGGTCTATCTCAATGCCTTTTTCTGAAACTATTTATCCCAAGAGTTTGGCTAAAGTCACCCCAAACACACATTTCTTTGGATTCAGTCGTACATTGAACTTCTCCATACTGGTAAGGATTTTTTCTAAGATCTCTAAGTGTCCTCTGGTGTATTATTTGGCCAATAGATCATCCACATAGTCTTCCATGAAGGTATGCATCATATCATGGAAAATTTTCATCATGGCATGCTAATAAGTAGCTCCTACATTCTTCAATCTGAATGGCATGACGTTCCAACAGAATGTTCCCCATGGACATGTGAAGGCTATCTTGTCTTGGTCCTCTATAGCTATCTTGATTTGATTATAATCGAAACAACCATCCATAAGTGACAACATGCCATGTCCTGCTGTTAATTTTGTATCAATGGGTATTTTTCAGGTATGGTTAGCAGAATAGATCAATAATATAAAACCCAAAGAAACTATAGAGCACAATGAAAGAAAATACAAGAAATATTATACCAGTTATTCCTCAAAGCTTCCATGATTCATCTCCATAGCACCTTCTAGCTCACATCAATCGTATGATTATTGCCCTCAGATTTGTATGTGTGAGCAATTGACTATGACTATGTCCTATGCAAGTTTTGAAGGATTTGAATGACAAAATACTATGCCTATGACTATGAAAAATGACAATAATTCCTATGAGTAATCCAATTCAATAAACTAAATGCCAAGTATGCGAGTAAAATCTAAGCATAAATATGTCAGAATAACGAAGTGGTCCCAAGAATGTGAGCAAATTGGCATTTTATAGAAAATGCAATTTTGGACAGACGGTCGAGATTGAAAGCTGGCGGAAGCCTAAAATTAGTGGACGAGATTTCATGTGACAATCCCTAATTAGGGTTAGGGAAAAATTATTAAATGAGCGGTTAAGATGTCATTTGAGAAAATCAAATCGGCAGTCGAGAATAAATGTGATAATTAGTCAAAAAGATAAAGATTTTTGAAAATCAAGAAGATAAAGACTACTTGATTTGTAAGATTTGAAAAATCAAGAGGATAAAGGTTGAACTGAAAAGCAGATTTGAAAAATCAAGAATTTTCTCAATTACTTGATTTTTGGAAGAAGATTACCATTTTGAATTAAATAAATTCAAAATATGGATTTTGTGTGACAATAAATAATCGATTTTCAGATTATTTACTAAAATAAAGTGACAGTTAATAAAGTGAGATCATTTTAAATAATTTAATTATTTAAAATGAGAGAAATATTAAATTAGGCAATTAAATAATTAAAGATAATTATTTAATTTAGAGGCTTATTACTGATAATTAAATAAATTAATAAATTCATTTAATTATGAAAATTAGTGACATACTAAATAAATAAATAAAATTAATTTATTTAATAATCAGGAAGACATAAGGAATTAAATAAATTAAGAAATTTATTTAATTGTAAGAAGATAATAGACCATTAGTGATGTATTGAATAAATAAATAAAATTTATTTATTTAATAATCATGAAGAATAAACAGACATGAATTAATTAAATAATTATGAGTTATTTAATTAATAGTCGAATGTGGACCAAAGACATAATTAAATGTCATAATTATCCTAGGACGGAAGTTGAAAAATAGAGCTTGCAGGCCTAGGTCATTTTTATGTGTCTAAATTTTTCCCCTCTTTGTCATAATGTAGCATGTCGCATTGTGACAAAGAAAATAAGTTAGTCATGCCCCAGCGAAGGTACAAAGTATTGATGCTCCCTCGGGAAAATTTTCAAATTTTGGCCAAGTGATAGAAAAATTTGGAAAGTGTCTCGATAAGTCAATTTAATGATCAGAAAGACAATGGCGCAACCGGTTTCAAATTCTGGCATGTTTAGAACAACCAAAAAGGGTGGTCAAAGTTGGTCAAAAGGGCCTCCAGTAATAAAAGAGTTGATAAATGTCATTTTGACTTTATAAATAGGTTGACAATGGGGTAAGAGTCAATTCATTTTCACTATTTACCTTAGCAAATTTGAGAGC
The DNA here is from genome assembly GCA_007258455.2 of Sequoia sempervirens. Taxonomy (NCBI): domain Eukaryota; kingdom Viridiplantae; phylum Streptophyta; class Pinopsida; order Cupressales; family Cupressaceae; genus Sequoia; species Sequoia sempervirens. The sequence continues at coordinate 141,779,989 of VDFB02281492.1, read as the reverse complement.
GTTGAGCGAAGAGGACTGTAGCAGACATGGTGATTCCAGTGAACGAGCATCGTGAAGAGATCATGCAGACCTATAGGCGACCCAAGGGCTCAAAGCCAGCGGTATGTACCCCTAACCCACTTTGTCATTTTATTATTTTGCGTGTAAATTTTAGGGTTTTAGAGTCAATCACAATTGCGCTGCAATGCATATGTGTGCGCGTTCGACGCATTTTATGCATCGTGACACAATCGCATAAGATTTTTAGGATAGGCCCGCTGATTGTGTTGCATTCACAAGAAATTGCGACACATTCACAAAAGTGTGATGTAATTGAGGTCCAAAATGATGCATATGTCAAAAGTCGCGACTCAAATGCCCTGTTGTGACACAATTGACATATAAAACGATGCATTTGACATATCGAGATGCAATTGAAGTATGAAATGATGCAATCGCCTCCTTGTGACGCATTTGAAGTCAAAGCGACGCATTTGACTTTGACTTTGACCAAAGCTGATTTTGATGGGTTTCAAAATTTTAACGCTCTTGAGTGACACAAATGATAATGATGATTGTCTATAAGGTACTGACGCGTTGTTTGGTCATGTGTAGAGACAGCTAGTGCCCATCTATACGTGGGAGAGTAGGCCACCAACCTTCTGGTTCTAAGATCAGTTGAGTTTGCGAGCGTAGCGACGATTGATGCGGCTAGGTTTGTATTATGTGGCCCATATGCCCGTTATTTAGGCGAATAGGGGACTATTGACTGCATTGTGCGAGAGATGTCACTCCAAGACATGCTCTTTCCATTTTCCGACAGGAGAGGCTACCATGACGTTGGAGGATGTCTACTATATTCTCTGTTTGCTAATCCGAGGAGAGCGGATCATCTCTGACCCTCAACACGGTTATCTGACATTTATAGCCTACTATCACGACTAGGGTGCAGGACTTGGCATTGAGGGATATGAGATCTGCTAGGATTTTATGGTGGAGCACTATGGCCGGTTTGATGCACTGCTGGCAACATTGATTGGCGAAGTCCTAATTCCCGACCGCCGCGGTCACGGGTTTCCCATTGGGTGGGGTGATGTTCTAGCGGGCATGAGGCGAGACAGGACAGTTTATGCATGGGGGCCCTGTTTGTTAGGCATGCTTTACCATCAGCTCCACAAGGTGGCCTATAGGAGGGCACAAAGCATTGGATGTGGTACTACACTTTTGATGATATGGGCTTGGGAGCATGTAGCCATATTCTGACCTCCTATCCAGAGACCACAACTAGCAGAGGGGATGCCATATGCTTATTGCTATGTCGGTGCTCTTCAACAAACAAGGGTGGGAGAGATAGGTTGGTGGCATCATCAGATCGACACTATGATTTCCTTCATTTGGAGGCCCTACAAAGACTGCGAGCAATGGGATGACGAGGATGACCATCTCAGCTTCTGCCGACAGTACCGATATTTGATTGGGAGGACAGTGTAGTTTCAACTCATCATAGAGATGTATCCGCCACAACGTGTACTAAGATAGTTTAGAGAGTAGCAGGGTGTACCAATAGGCACAACCGAGTATGCCAGATCTTCAAGGGAGGGAACCTGGGGTTCGCCTATTCCTATACCGTTTTCCATGCATCAAATTTATGGTGTAGTGGCGCAGCAGTGGGGATGGAGGGGTGAGATTGTAGATCTAGGGATGACAACCGACTATGACCTGTGGTGGCAGGAACGTCAACCAGTGCCACTGACAGATCCAGATGGGCCAACGTTGATTGATAGGAGATCATTGATAACATGTGTGCCACGAGCTAGATGAGGGGGTTGAGGTGGCAACAGAGGTAGAGGTAGAGGGAGAGATGGAGGTAGGGATGGAGGCAGGGGTGGAGGGAGAGATGGAGATAATTGAGATGATGGGGATGATGGAGGGGATGGCCAGAGACAGAGGAGAGATGGCAAGAGGTTGTACATGAGAGTTAGACAACATGCAGCGAGAGGGGCACTAGTTGCTATCCCAGAGGTAGGCGAGGAGGAGAGATAGGAGGAGGAGCCTAGGTAGGAGCCAGAGGGTGTAGATCATGAGCACGTGGCCGAGGAGGAGCATGTGGCTGAGGAGGAGGCTAGACAGGATAAGGAGGTCAGGGGGGAGGAGGTTCGACCAGAAGCTGAGATCGACGTTGATTTCCATGAGAGGAGGGAGTCAGAGGAGAGGAGGATACAAGGGAGGATGATGAGGATGAGGCCATTGGTGAGGTCAAGAGACTGTTGAGATGGAGCATGGTGGAGGGAGAGGAGGAGGTACCATCTAGCTTAGAATTTCCCCATGATGCCATGACAGACTAGAGGGTGGTAGACTGGATGAGAGTGTCACACAGGTCAGATAATTGCAGGCAGAGCTAGAGGTGACTTGGGTAGAGCGGGATCAGGCAGTGATATGCCAACAGGAGGCAGCGTAGTGGTGCACAGAGTTTACACGACTATGTACGAGACCATCAGTAGATCTAGCTCAGGAGTTTGGCAGGATTAGCGTACGACTTGGGCAATACAGGAAGTTATATGAGCAGGCCATTCCAGCTGAGATGAGAGATCCCACTCTGACCAAGACACAGATAGGTAGTGGTAGCAGGTCGGGCAGTGGCAGTGGTAGCTGGAGTAGTGTAGGGGGCTCAACCTCTTCAGGGCATACTTCAAGTCACAGGTCCCATCACAGACACTCCTCCAATCACAGGTTAGGGCACTCTCATGGGTCATCGGGTTCAGGCCATAGATTAGTACCCGGTCTGCCTCCAGTGATAGATCCTTCAGCTTCACAAAGTCATGCCGCATTGTCATCACAAATGCATGTTACTGTGGAGATGATGCCTTCAGTGTCAGTTCCATTGGGTTCATAGACAGAGGCTGCTATAGTTCCATCGGTTACCTCAGTGCCCAGCACAGATCCTCAGTCACCACACTCTTCACCATGAGGGGATGAGGAGAGCACTTCATAGGGACATACTTACTATATGTGGCTTCATGTTCCAGGCTTTATGTTATGACACATTATGTATTGACTATCGAGTCTACGAGCTCTATTTTTTGGATATCTCTTGACTTTATCCTGTGACATTATATTTTTTGAGATGATGTTATATATATGATGCAGTTTTGATGCGGCCTACATGTGTGTTATGCAACGTTATTTGATTTATGCACTATGATGTATGATGGATGATTTATGTATGATATGCATTTATGATGGATGATGGTATTTATTTATTTATATGTCCTGTCATGTACATCCTATAATGGTTACTTATGATGTGATGCCATGATAATGCAATTCTTAGTTGTATGTTGTGATGATGTTATGCCATGGATGATGATGATATGCATAATGTATTTATTTGAATGGATGCCATGTTTATGATTATGTTGATGCCTGACTATGTATCATGCAATATGTAATGTAGTGTTAATGATATGGATAATGTATGTATGGACCTAATGCAATGTCTATATGATTATGTATGCACTTATGTTTTTGTATGTCACGGGATATCATCGAGAGATGGATGAAAAAAGATGACAAGAAAAAAGGAGATGCATGTTAGTTCCTAGACCAAATCCTTCAAAACCTTACCCTAGGACTTTAATATTTATTGCTCTTAATCATCATTGGGTAGATTATTGTGATGGCCAACAAACACCATGATATGACATAAATCAAGGTGTACAAGGTCATACCATTATATAAGACAATAAGTCATAGACAAGGATGATCATGACTCATACTAAGGGCGCAATTTCCCCAGTCTTTTTGTCATAACCAACCACAAGCAGAAAAAGACAAGGACAAGTCATGAAACGCCACTGCTTCTCTAAATCATGTTTCCAGGAAATCTTCGAGAAACTAGCAACATGATTCACCAAAAGGAAAAAAATAAAGCCATCATCATGATACGTCGTTGTTTTTCTAAATCTCGTAGTTAGGACATCCTTGAGAAACTAGTAACATGAGTGTCAAAAGACAAGACAAACGTCATGATACATTGCCACTTCTCTAAATCTTGTTGTCAGGATCTCGCTGAAAAACTAGTAACATGATGAAAAAAACCCAAAAGACAAGTGCCAAGTGTTTGTCAAGTGTGTCTGGATGCCAAGTGTTTTAATGTCAAGATGTTAGGTTTGATGATGTTGAGATGCCAGGGTGTCAAGGTTTTGACGATGCCAAGATGACAAATGCCAAAGATTGCCAAATTTAGGAAGGGCACATCTTGAATAATATAGATGTCGAGAGGGTTGATCCCTAAATGTCAAAATGGATCCCTCAAAAGGCCAATGACAGTGACGATGCCTAGGAAGGACACATCCTAAGGCATAAATGACAGAGTTTGTTCTTCAAAAGGACACATCTGAAAGATACCGATGTCGAGAAGGGTGATCCTTAAATGTCAAGAGGATCCCTAAAAAATGTTAGATGTCATTGACAATGCCTAGGAAGGACACATCCTAAGGCATAAATGATAGAGGCTATTCTTTAGAAGGACACATCTAAAAGATACCGATGTTGAGGAGGGTGGTCCTGAAATTTCAAGAGGATCCCTCAAAAATGTCGGATGATAGTGACAATGCCTAGGAAGGACACATCCTAAAGCATAAATGATAGAGGCTATTATTTAGAAGGACACATCTAAAAGATACCGATGTCGAGAAGGGTGGTCCTTAAATGTTAAGAGGACCCCTAAAAAATGTCGGATGACAGTGACAATGCCTAGGAAGGACACATCCTAAGGCATAAATGATAGAGACTATTCTTCAGAAGGACACATTTGAAAGATAACCAAGAGTTGAAAATTTGAATGGTTATGATAATTCGACTTGTTTTGACTAAGTTTGACTGAAGTTGATTGAATTGACTTGTGTTAACTACATGTCGATATTAACATGCTGGTGTAATTGTCACGTTTGAATAAATGGTTGCCATAATTTGGTTGTAGTAATTTGCTAATTTTGAGATGACTTGTTTGACTTGAAGAATTTTGACATGTGTGCCAGTGTAATGTCATGAACCCTAATGGACTGACCTAGTGCAACCTCGGGGGATCATCGACAGATGGCCTTTCCTACATCATACACTCAGAGACCTCGTAGTTCAACACGACCAATGACTTTGTCTTGATGACCAAAGATTGCATCATAATTTTATTTTGACAACCTAAAAGGACTGACCTAATGTCTCGGGGACTCGAAAAGGAGCCTTTCCTACGTAGCAAATGCGTAGAGACAATGTAGTTCAAACAAATGACAAAGACTGATGGATTGTCATGATGGACTTTCAACGGGAAATGACTTCATTTTGTGTTCTTGAGATAGTTTGACATTTGTTGTGGTTTCTTCAGGACGTTTTTCAATTTTTAGGTCTTTCTTCAGGACATTTTATGATGTTTTTGTCATTTTTTTTTTTTTATTTTTTTTTCAGGACATTTTGTAATGTTTTTGGTCTTTCTTCAGGATGTTTTTTGATGTTTTTGTCATTTTTTCAAGACTTTTTACAATGTTTTTGTCTCTTTTTTTTTGTATTTATGAACTTTTCAACTCGACTTTCTAATGTTATGCATAGAACTTGTGGAGATGTAGGATATTGATAGGTTTTTTTAGTTGTTCTCCATCTGGAGTCACCAGCTAATAAGCTCCAGAACCAAAGGAGGATATGATGACATAGGGACCTAGCCAATTTGGTTCGAATTTTCTAGGTTTTTCTCTATCTGCTTGATTCTTGGGATTTTGCATAAGGACTAAGTCACCAGTGTTAAACTTCCTGACCATGACTCTCTTGTTGTAACTACAACAGAGATGATTCTGATATGCCTATAGATGGTTCAGGGAATTATGCCTTCTTTCCTCTAGCATCTCCAGCTCGTGTAGACGCGACTTTTTGTATTCTTCATCGTCGGTGAAACCCTTTAGGGAGACTCGTAGGGAATGAATTTCAACCTCGATGGGCAAGATGGCCTTAGGTCCAAAGACCAGGGCGAATGGAGTGGCTCCTGTGGGTGTACAAATGCTGGTGCAGTAAGCCCACAGAGCAAGGTTAATTTGAATATGCTAGTTACGGCCAACGTCATTGACAGTCTTTTTCAGGATTTTAACAATGGTTTTATTTGATACCTCAGCTTGACCATTTCCCTATGGGTAATATGGAGAGGAAAAATGATGTTGGATGTGAAATCACTCACATAACTCATGAACGTCTTGGTTTTTAAATGGATGTCCATTGTCAGTGATGATGGATTGTGGAAGACCATATCGGAAAATGATGTAGTTAAGAATGAATTTGGAGATTTGTTTGTCGGTTATGTATGTCAGGGGGATGGCTTCGATCCACTTCATAAAATACTCAGTGGCGGTGATGATAAACTTGTGTCCATTTGATGAGGTAGGATGGATCTTACCCACGAGGTCGAGTCCCCATTGTGCGAAGGGTCAAGGAGAAGTGATCGGTCAAAGTTCTTGTGCTGGAGCGTGAATCAAATCGTTGTGAATCTAGCATTGGCGATAAGTCCTGACATATTCTAGTGCATCTTTTTGAAAGTTTTCAACCATTCATTTGTAGGGTATTAGTTTCTCATCCTTAGTGTCATAGTCATCATTAACTTGGTTGATGACTAACTAAGAATTCCCATAGACATGTAGTGCTTTAATTTTCCATTTTATTGCCATTCTAAGTCATGTGACCAGTGCCTCGTATTCCGTCGTATTATTGGTACATGGGAAAGCTATGCAAAAGGATTTAGGAATGGAATCTCCTTGAGGGGTGATAAATAGGATTCCTGCCCCCGAGCCATGATTAGTATGCGATCAATCAAAGTAGGGTCTCCAAGGTGACTTAGGTTCTGTATGGAATATTGAATCATCTGGGAAATCTGCCACTAAAGGGTGATCACTTTGTATAGGTGCATCCGCCAGTTGGTCTGCTATGACTTGTCCCTTTATTACCTTTCTTTCTACATATTGAATATCATATTCACTCAAGATCATTACCCATTTTTCCATACGTCTTGTTAATGTTGCCTGACTTAATTGATATTTGAGGGGGTCAATCTTTGCTACCAAGTGTGTCTGATGACTCAACATATAATGTCTTAGCTTCTGAGCTGCAAACATCGCTGCTAGACAAGCACGTTCGATGGATGTGTAATTCAACTCATACCCAACCAGTGTCTGACTGATATAATATATGGCTCTTTCTTTCTCCTCATGGTCATTATGTGCTAGTAATGCCCCCAGTGTTGAGGTTGTTGCTGAGATGTATAATATCAAAGGTTTTCCTTGAATGGGAGGCATAAGGACTGGTGGTGACAGTAGGTAGTCCTTTATTTGTTGAAAGGATTCTTAGCATTTATCTATCCACACAAAGTGGATGCCTTTGCACAGAAGATATTGGAATGGTTGACACTTGTCGGCCAATTGTGCTATGAAGCACCAGATAGATTGCACCCTGCCTTGTAAGGTTCTGAGTTCACTGATTCCTCTGGGAGGAGGCATGTCCATGATGGATTTTACTTTTACTGGATCGACCTTAATGCCTCTTCAAGACACTATGTATCCAAAAATTTTGCTAGATGTTACGCCAAAGACACATTTCTTAGGATTCAGTTGGACTTTGTATTCTTCTAGTCTCTTGAAAATTGTGTCTAACACCTTCAAATGATCTTTTCTTGTTACTGATTTAGCCAAAAGGTCATCCACATAATCTTCCATTATCTTATGCATCATGTCATGAAAGATTGTGGTCATAGCCCTCTGATACGTGGCACCTACATTTTTAAGACCAAATGACATGACATTCCAGCAGTATGTACCCCAAGGGAAAGTAATTTTTTTTTTGTGTTGATCTTCAGGGGCAATACGAATCTGATTATATCCTAAAAAACCATCCATGAGGGACAACATCTCATATCGTGTTGTGAGGTCGACGATGATATCTATATTTGGTAGTGGAAAATCATCTTTTGGACATGCCTTGTTTAAGTCTCTAAAATATGTGCAGACACAGATCATCCCATTTGGCTTTGTTACTGGCACCATGTTAGATATCGATTCAGCATAATCAATAGACTGTATGAACCCAGCGTTTAGAAGTTTCTTCAAATCATCTTTGACTAATAGAGCGGCCTGAGGATGCATTTTGCGTAGCTTCTGTTTAACTGGTTTGGTATTTGGCAATAATGGTAGATGGTGCAGAACCAGTTCTGGGTATATTTCAAGCATGTCCGCATAGGACCATGTGAAGTTGATTTTACGGTCGGCAAAGAATTTGTGAAATTTTTATTTTTCTTCTTCAGTCAAGGACGCAACAAAGAGGACCATTTTGGGATCTTCTGTGGTTGATATATTTTCTTCTATGGTGTCCTCTATGAGCATAGCTGATTTCTCTTGAGTTACGGGGAGAAAGTCTAGTCCTCCATCTTTGGGCACCTCTTCACCCGTAGATACGTCCTTTGTTTTTACTTTTTTGTTGTCAGAAGGTTCCTTTCGGTTTTCACCTAAAGACGTTTCATTTTTTGCTTTATTCTTATTTTTAATTTTGTGACTGGAGGATGGAGTAGTCTCCCCCAAGTAAGCTGCATAATCTAGGTCAATGGCGAATCTATCCTTGTGATCACCACTGGGTATGCCCTCACGTAATCCCATAAACTCAGTGATGGCCTCATCATTTTGAAAGGTGTCCAGGACTGGCAGGCCTTGTTGGTTCCAATTGATTAATTGTGGATAGACTAGGGAAATGCCATCGTCAACGTTGGTGAATTGAGGGGAGGATGCAAAAAGTATAAAAACGGATTCAGAGACACTGAAGATGAATTTGTCATCATCCAATTCCATGTCACACTCTATCCAATATTCCCCTTCACTTGTTTCATATTCGTTGTCAAAGTAGGGGACGAAGGAATCAGATTCATGAACGTCAGTTTCATGTGGTAATTCAGATGAATTTGACTGATGGTTATTGGATTTAGATGGTGGGGCTTTTATGTCACAGGGAAGGTAAATGGGACTATGACTATTTGGTGCCTGATCAATTTTAAATGTTTTCCAAAATTTTTGTTCAGAGGTAAGCTCCCTAGTTTCAATGAACAAATCATCAAGGAAACAGTCACTTAAGGATCGTTGGGAGCCAAATTCCCACTCTTGGGAGTTGGTTTCGGTAAGGGATTCCTTAATTGTCTCGACACTTTCCGAAGCATGCACACACTCACTCGAAAGTCCATTGGTATGTTGGTCATCATTATCGGGCAATCCATACCCTAATCCAAGATACTTTGGTATTTTGAAAGATTCTATGGGCTCTCTTCATCCAGTTTTATTTTTTCCTAGGCCACCAGTTCCATCGTAGCCCTTAGCCTTCATCATGTCATATCCCTTGCCATATTTCTTAACTGGTAATGGGGGTAGGTCTGCCATTTCTTTATAGAGCCATCCTGTAATATCGGCAATGTCCTCGTTACTCATGTCTCCCCATTTGATGAAAACTATTTTTGGTGAAACTTTGAAAATTTCTTTAGGTTCCATTCTAAAACATGGTCTACCATAGATCTTTGGTGACTTGGGTATTGTTGTGATGCTATAAGCCGTATGCAGTTTGAATTCTCCATAGCCTAGGTCCTGGATCTTGACAGTGGGCTCAGCCTTAGGAAGTGTGGAATATGGTGATGTGGTGGAAGATGTGGACGAAGTGGACGTGGATGATGATGCGAGTGTGGACAGGTCAATGCACTTAGAAGAAGAAGAGCGAGGAGCTTCTCGGTTGATGGGCACTCAATTTTCAGAAATACCCCTTAGGTTGGTACAATATTGAAAAGGGTCAGGGTCTCCATATAGGGTGATTTCTATGCTGTCAAATGGGAATTTCAAGCATTGGTGATATGTGGAGGGGACGACCTTTAAGGCATGAATCCATGGGCGACCAAGAAAGATGTTGTAAGGTAATTCTAGATGCAGGACCTGGCAAGTTGTGTCCATAATGACTGGTCCCACTCTGATAGGAAGAGAAATAACGCCCCTAGAAGAATGTTCCTCATCATCATATGCTTTTATGACTATTCTCTTTGTAGGGTCTATGCATGCATTAGAACATCCTATAGCCTTAACTAGTTTTAAGGAGCATATGTTCAATCTTGCTCCGTCGTCTACTAAAACTCTTTTGATCTTGTGCTTATGGATGAAAGTTTCGATATGTAGTGCATTGTTATGGTTGGTTTTGGGTGATGAATAATCCTGATCATAAAAGGTGACGTGGTGAGGTGTAGTGAGGTATCCCACCATAGTCTCAAATTGGTTGACATCAATATCCTTAGGGATGGATGACTCTTGTCGGGTTTTATCCAGTATGGCCTTATGTGTGGGAGAAATGCGAAGCAACTCAAGTATGGAAATCTGCACAGGGGTTTTGCCTAATTAGTCGATAAGATTAAACTGACTCTTGGGTTGCCATTGCTTTGTGGATGAGCTAGGTTGTGGTTGTTTAGGAGATGGACCAGGTATGGTGATCTTAGGTTTCCTAGTAGGAGGCGGAGCAGCTATGGTGATCATTCTACTTCAAGTAGTGGCGTTGCATTGAGGGTCTCTTTTGACTATGATGGTATTGACACACTCATTATCAGTTCGGACATTGTTTATAGTAGGTCCCCCAGAATAGTCATACTTGGTGCAAGCGTAATTGGCTTGATTATTGTTCATCGTAGAACCTGACCTTGAAGAGTTATTAGAACCATGGTCTTGCAATGGGTTCTTATGAATGGTATGGTCGACATTTGATGGAAATTGTGGCCCACCCAATTCAATTATTCGTCTTTCAATAAAGTCTTGCACAATATTTCTGATTTGTCGACAAGATGATGTCTTATGTCCTTTAGCCCGATGGTACTTATAGAAAGCATTATCATCCCACCATGATGGTTTAAACTGCCTTGGGTCATACGGTTGGGGTTCTTCAAGTGTGATGAGACCATTTTGGAGGAGCTTATTAAGGACATCCTCAATTGGTTCTCCCAAAGAAAAGTATGTTTGTCTTTTTGGGAATTGTCATGTTTGGCAAAATTTTCCTTGATTTTGACTATTTAGACCATTTTGGTTGTTTGGAGTGACATTGGTAGGGGGTGTTAGTATCGTTGTTTGTTTTTTTTGTGGTTGAACCCCTTTTAGAGCCAATACAGGATCCATAATGTTGAGAGCCTTGGTGTCAACAACACCATCATTGGTAACGTGTTTATTTTTGTCCGTAGGAGGATTTACAGTTTTGTTTTTAGGACCATATTTTAGCTCTCCTTTTGCAATAAGAGTTTTCTCAACGTGGACACCCTTTTCGACTAGGTCTGTGAAGGTTGTGTAACAATGCACTTGCAATCTATATTTTAAGGGACCTAGAAGTGTTTGAACGAACATGTCAACCTTTTCCTTTTCGGGTTTCTCGATGTGACAACTAGCTAGACTTCTCTATTTTTGGAAGAATGGGATGAAGGTTTCACCAACGTCCTCTTGTGTGAGATTGCATAAGATAGTAATAGAGGTGTCCATGTCAATGTTGTATGAGTAATTTTTTATGAATTTGCATTTAATTTCATCCCATTTTTGGATATCCTTTTGAGTGGAGAACCATTCAAGGGCAGGACCTGCAAGACTTTTAGAAAATAGTCTCATCGAGTATGTTTGTTCATAGGTGACGTCCATATAGTTGGTTGTGAATTCTTGGACATGTTCGATAAGGTTTGTCTTTCCTCTGTATTTGGTAAAATTTGGTGACACATATCTCGGAGGAAATGGCGGCATGTATAAGTTCATGTCAAAGGGATATACAGATAAATCATATGATACTTCTGATTTATTTCTGGATATTTGAATGTTTTCTATGGTCTTCTCTAGACCCATCAACTTTTCTTGCAAGGCATCGATTATAGGGTCATTTGTGGCCCCATACATTGGATTGATTGGTACACCATGGTTCTCCATTTGTTGTAAGTGGATGTTGGTGTGTTGTTGAGGAATGTGTTGTTGTGACATGTATGATGTGTTCTGATTTGTGTGTTGTTGGTATTGAAAGTTTGGATTGGGGACATGTTGGTGGGTATGAATTTGGGATGAATATGGTGGAATGTGTCCCCTAGCCATTTGGGTCGATATTTGAGGAATATGGCGACCATGAATATTTTGATGTGTGAATGATACCATAGGTTGTGTGTTTTGATTGCCTTGTCCAAATTGTTGGGATTGTACAAGGGGAATGGTCATATTTTGTCCTTGGGAGGTAATGGAATTAAGTGGTGTTGACGTGTTAACATTTGGTTGTGGTCCTTGAATAAGGAGACGTTGTTTACTTCCTCCCAAAGGATTATGTGAGGTACCAATGAGAGGATTTGATGAAGATGCACTCATGGTAATAGAGGTAGTCATCAATGGAGGATTTGTATGGCTTGATGTTGCCCCCATGGCATTTACCGAAGTGGTAAATAGAGGATTGGAATAACTTGCCCACATTTCCAAGGACCCAAAGGTGGCTCCAGCTGATTGTGACAACATTGTGGATATTGTGGGCAGTGTGACAGACTGTGTTCCTCCAATGGATGTTGCGTTGATGGAATTGGAATTGTTTGGAATGTTGGAGGTAGCACTCATGGTAGTTGTGACATTTTGTGAGGTAGCATCAAAAAAGGTATTGCTTGTGGTGTTTGGAGGTTGACCACTATTGGACATGTTATGTGTATTGTTGACATTATGGTCAAGAGATGTCGGTCTCAAAGTATTAATGTTGAACCCATGGGGTAATTTAGCTCCTTGACTTAAAAGTATGGTCAAATATTTGTCTCTGTCATATAAGACCATTTGTTCTACGAAAAAGGCTGCCTCTGGATCTTATGTTGCTACCTCTAGGTTTTCCTCAAGTATTTGTCCATATTCATCCTTTCGTAAGAATGGTTCAAAGGGGTTGTTTGATGAGGATGGTATGATCATGAGAGGTTGAGTATTCGTGTTGCTAAATGGGTCGTCAAAAGTCCAATTTGGGTCATACATGTGATTGATGAAGTTGGAATTGGAATCTTGTCCAAAGTTTTCCATTTGTCTTTTCTTTCTTTGGAGTCTAGTTTCCACCATAAAAGGAAATTGCTCAAATGAGAGTGATGAGAATGACAACTAAATGCAAGGATGATGCTAGCCTATGCTTTTGGATTTTTGTGATAAAGGGTGAAAATGCAAGACTATGTTTTTGAATTTTCAATAATAAGGGATGACAATGCAAGACTATGTTTTTGGATTTTTGATAATAAGGGATGAAAATGTGACAATGTTGTTTAGGAAATGACAAATGTGAAATGAAGAATAGAATGACAAGTTATGACACTAATTAATTTTTATTTTTTTTGGAATAAAAAATGACAATGCAAGGTGATGATGACATTTTCCTAAGGAAATGACGAAGGAAAGATTCCAAGGTTGTCAAGGTCGAAGTGCCAAATGAGGACTAAGATGATAATGTTGACTAAGGACTAAAATGATTAATGCAAAGTCTAGGTTCAAAATGAGGACTAGAGATAGACAATGCAAAGTCTAAGTTTAAAATGAGGATTAAGTTTGGACAATATTTGGAGAAAGGTTTTGCTTAACCACTCTATGCTTGACTTATGTTTCAATTTTGGTTATCAAAAGGACTTGCTAAGGGGACTAAGTGACAAGGTCCAAATGACGAGTGAGCCTTCCTAACTAGACTGTTGAGTTGGAGGTTCTCACAAAAAGGACAATGACTGAAAAAGAGGAATAATGAATATGTCCCAAGATAACTCAGTTTTGAAGCAATGGTTTTACAAAGTGTGATGAGTTGGCCTAATCCAAAATTTGTCAAGATGAAGCCTAAGGATAAGTTTATGATAGAACTGACGATTATGACACCTAAGGAATGCAACTAAAATTTTGGAAATTTAAACCTATGGACGAGATGCAAGCTAGTGAATGCAAATGATGGACATTTTGAGCAATTTCGGTTTTGGTTTCTAACAGAGACTTTTGGAAAAAGATGTTTGATAGTAGGGTAAAGTGTCTAGACTCAGATTCTAGTCTGGGATAGTGTTTGGTCTTCTGTCAGGCGATTGCATCGTTATAGGAAAAAAATGCATTGCAGTGATCAAATGCAGCTTTACATATCAGACGTGTTGTAAAGACTGGAAAATGCAGTGCGACAGAGCGATTGCGGTTTAATAGATGCGTTGCAGAATGTAAAACGTTAAATTTTTTATGTTTGTGGTCAAAATCCTGAATTGTTTAAAGTTTGACAATTTTTTTCCATATGTTTGAGTGTTGTTTGTTTCATTTCAATAATCAGAAAACACTTGGCAAACACGATATTTTGAAAGTAATTAAACACAAAAGAGAACAAGTACAATCCTATGGTTAAGCCAAGACAGTATCCGCTAGATTCCATGTGGGTTTCCCCAGCCGCATATCAGTAGCATGTGAATTTAGAAGCTTGGCTACACAGGCTCCCCCTTACAGTGCACTCTCTTCTCAAGCCAACCAAGCTTCCAACCCCCATGAAACTCCCATGGTAGATTGATCACCTCTACTACAGACTGCGAAGATGTGGATGCCTTCACACCGACCGGTGTTGCGCTAGCAAATAAAAGGTTTTTGGCTACTAAACAATGGTGTTTAATTTGGGACCCCCGTTTGAGTGGCCATACATGGGGTGCAAGATTAAGCTCTGTTTAGGAGGCACTCCAACCTGAAGAGGTTAAGCTCAACAAGGTTTTGGGGAGTACTACTTGGTCTGTATGACACATCTGCACTCGTAATCTTAGGTTTTCCCTTAAGATTCACATTTATATACTGGTTGAGGGTAGCTTGGCTTTAGCTCTGTTTCCAGTTTGAGTCACCTAGAGGTGGTGAAATCCCCTGGCAGGCCCAATTTCTAGAGGCAATAATCAATTCTCTTACACCCAGGATCGCATGACTGTGCAGGGGGAGAGGATACTTCGATTATTGCATCAAGATTACACAGGGACAAAGTGGGTCTAGCTTTTTGATCACCTAGTTTGCATAGGGTGAGAGCATATTCGCCTACCACTTTCAAACACAATTAGACAGAATTGAAAACATGTTCATTTTAAATGCACCAAAATAAATGTTTTCCATTCTAAAAAGAACAAGCACAATGTTTTGAAATAAATCTTGGACACTCGAATCTGTAAAAACACAAGTTAGGAGTTTTATCAACTAGTCTTGGACCTATGAAATGTAACCGCCACACGTTGCAAACAAAGATTAGTAACACGAAAAACCCCTATGCTAGGCAGAATGCAGAAGAAAATTAGAATGCAAAAGAAAACCAAAATGTCAAAATAAAAATTAGATAATCCAAATTCAGAAAAAAAGAAAATGTTACAAGGAAAATGCATCACAGCAGAGCGATTGCATCGCGGTCCCACATTCTGATTTAACAAGAAAATGCGTCGATTGTCTATTCAAATGTGGCTCGTTATGTCAAATACGGATTTCTCAACTTCGATTGCGGCTTAGCAGAGCAAATGCGGCATTTAATCTGTCTAATGCATCGCGATGCAGTGGATGCAGCTCGAAGAAGTGTGAATACATCGTTCTGTACCTGTACCTACACAAAAAAAACATAAAACCGAAAATCGTACGGAAGCAAAAAAACAAGTCGGGTTCACCAATGTATCAATGGGTTATTTTTCAGGTATGGTTAGTAGATTAGATCAATAATATAAAACCCAAAGAAACTATAGAGCACAATGAAAGAAAATACAAGAAACATTATACCATTTATTCCTTGAAGCTTCCATGATTCATCTCCATAACACCTTCTAGCTCGCAGCAATCGTATGATTATTGCTCTTAGATTTGTATGTGTGAGCAATTGACTATGACTATGTCCTATGCAAGTTTTGAAGGATTTGAATGACAAAAGACTATGCTTATGACTATGAAAAATGACTATAATTCCTATGAGTAATCCAATTCAATAAACTAAATGCCAAGTATAAGAGTAAAATCTAAGCGTAAATATGTCAGAATAACGAAGTGGTCCCGAGAATGTGAGCAAATTGGCATTTTATAGAAAATGCAATTTTGGATGGACGGTTGAGATTGAAATCTGACGGAAGCCTAAAATTAGTGGACGAGATTTCATGTGACAATCCCTAATTAGGGTTAGGGAAAAATTATTAAATGAGCGGTCAAGATGTCATTTGAGAAAATCAAATTGGCGGTCGAGAAAAAATGTGATAATTAGTCAAAAAGATAAAGATTTCTTAAAATCAAGAAGACAAAGACTGCTTGATTTGTAAGATTTGAAAAATCAAGAGGATAAAGGTTGAACTGAAAAGTAGATTTGAAAAATCAAGAATTTGCTCAATTACTTGATTTTCGGAAGAAGATTACCATTTTGAATTAAATAAATTCAAAATATGGATTTTGTGTGACAATAAATAATTGATTTTCAGATTATTTACTAAAATGAAGTGACAGTTAATAAAGTGAGATCATTTTAAATAATTTATTTATTTAAAATGAGAGAAATGTTAAATTAGGCAATTAAATAATTAAAGATAATTATTTAATTTAGAGGATTATGATTGATAATTAAATAAATTAACAAATTCATTTAATTATGAAAATTAGTGACATACTAAATAAATAAATAAAATTTATTTATTTAATAATTGGGAAGACATAAGGAATTAAATAAATTAAGAAATTTATTTTAATTGTAAGAAGATAATAAACCATTAGTAATGTATTGAATAAATAAATAAAATTTATTTATTTAATAATCATGAAGAATAAACAGACATGAATTAATTAAATAATTATGAGTTATTTAATTAATAGTCAAATGTGGACCAAGGACATAATTAAATGTCATAATTATGCTAGGACGAAAGTTGAAAAATAGAGCTTGTAGGCCTAGGTCATTTTTATGTGTCTACAAATTCCACTATGATGTCTATGTTAGGTAGAGGAAAATTATCTTTAGGGACAACCTTATTAAGATCTCAAAAATTTGTGCAAATGCAGATGTTGTTGTCAGGCTTTGAGACTGGTACAATGTTGGAGATTCACTCGGCATAGTCAATGGGTCTGATGAATCCTGCATCTAATAACTTCTTCAGCTCTGCTTTTACCAATAGGGCAATATGCTAATGCATTTTCCTTAGCTTCTGCTTGACTAGTTTTAATCTTGGTGGTAAGGATAGGTGGTGCATGATAAGATCTAGATCAATCCCTGGCATGTCAGCATATGACCAAGAAAAGTTGATTTGTTTCTCTATGAAGAATTTGAGGAAGCTTGGTTTTTCTTGGTTTGTCAAGGATGCCGCTAGATGGATAGTCTTCACTGTTTCCACATTGCCGATATTGATGGACTGTGTGGGCTCAATCAATACTTTTGATCTTTCTTGAAAGTGTTCTGGGAGAGTGTCAAATCTTCTGCCCTTTGACGCCTTAGAGAGGTTTTCACCATTGGATGTACTCTTTATTTTTACTTTTTCTGGATCTAATACTACCATTGAATGGTTTTCACCATTAGATATATTTCTTGCATTATTCATTTTGTAGCTGAAAGATTTGACACCCCCCTATTTGGAAGCTTCATTATGATGTTCAATTGTGGAATCTATTTTAGGATTGTCAGAATAGAGGAAGTTGGCAATGGCATCATCATTTGAAAAGGTGGGGGTATCGAATGACTCAGTTTGATCCCAGTCTATGAGTTCAGGATGTACTATGGGTAAGGAATCATCAGATTGGTTAAGGTTGGAGATAGTAAGAGTCCTGATGGCAATGTCTTTGATTTGTCCAATAGCAAAGTCAAGGTTTATAAGGTAAATTTCCTTTGAATTATTTGTTTCACTCTGAGTCTAATCATCTTCATTGGAGTCATCAATGTGTTGTGATCCTATTTCAAGCGGTCTAGAACCTGAACCTTGTCCCTCCTCGTATAGGGGTGCATACTTGTGTACCACATCAATGTCCTTGTCATGACAAGACTCTTCAGATAGTGAATCCCACTCATTTTCATTTGAATCAGTTTCATGATCACCACTATTTTGTAGTTGCAAGATTCTCTCAACAACCCTCTGAGTTATTTCCTCTTTTGTCTCCTCTTTATAACCCAACCTAGTCTCACCTTTTGGATTGATTAAGAGGGGTTGAATTGGTTCCACAATTCCTTCTTTTCTTTTTCCTACAAGGCATTTTCCCTCGTATCCCATCTTTTCTAAGATTGTGAAGCCTTTTCCATATTGTGTTGTTTGTACATTTGCAGTCACTTCTTGGGACTCTTCTTCATCCTTATAAAGCTAGTTTAGAACTTTTTTGTCTTCAACTTCGTTAAATATGATGCCTGCTTTTACAAATCGACCATCAAAGAGTGTAATTGGTTGTGATGACTATTGTGTTGATGTTGAGGGTTTCCCTTATGACTTTGGGGAAGACAATTGTGAAAGGCATAGAGATTGTTCAATGAAATATTCACCCACACCTTTATCTTTGACTTGGAATTTTTTCTCAAATTTTTTGGACAAAGCATTTAATTGGGTTTCATGATTTGAGGATGTAGAAGGAGAAACTTCTTCCTTTTTCTCAAACTGTTTAAACATGGAACTGGATTGACTTTCATGATTTGGGGAAGTGACCAACGGTTTTGACAAGGAACTTGACTGGCTTTGGATTATTGGTAGAGATGGAAGTTGAAGCTTCTCTATTATGAGGCACAAAGACATCTTGGACCGATTTAAGGGTGTTGCAATACTGAGGACTATTAGAATAAGCCGAGATGGTGATTTCTTGGCCACCACAAGGGAATTTCAAACATTGGTGGTATGTTGACGGGACCACTTGCATTTCATGGATCCAATGGACGACCCAATAGTATGTTGTAGTTCAAATCCTTGTCCAAGACTTGGCAGATTACATCTTTCTAAATCGGTCCTACTTGAATGGTTAAGACAATCAATCCCTGTGAAGATCTTTCCTCATCATCATGTGCTTTTATTGTGATCTTTTTCTTTGAATCTATTGCATTTTTCAGAAAATCCTAGGGCACGAACAAGCTTTAAAGTACATATATTCAGGTCGGCTCCTCCATCTATTAGGATGTGTTTGACACGATGTTTATGAATTAGGACTTCAATATGGAGAGGGGCATTGTGAGGATGAGAAATAGATGCGTCATCATTTTTTGAAAAAGATAAGCAATAAGGTATAGTCAAATGTCCCGCCATGGCCTCGAATTTGCAAACTTCCAAATTAGTTGGTACTGTTGTGTCCACTAGGGATTTTTCCAAAATCTCTTTGTGGGCGAGTGAAACATTGAGCAGTTCCAATATAGATATTTGTGTGGGGATCCTTTGTAATTGGTCTACTATGTTATATTGGTTGGACGAGGCAGCAAGTGTTTTAGATGAAATTCCTTTTAGTACATATTTGGCCTATGCTCTCGTGGTCACATTTACTGGCATGTTGTCATGTTTCCCATAGATTTTAATGACATTAATTTGAGTATTAGTTGCAGCCATGTCTTGTTTGATGTCATTAATCTAATTTTCAATTGGAATGTCATTAATTGGATTGTTGGCTGCAATAATATCTTGGTTGTCATTAGTTTCAATGTTATTCATTTGATCTTCCACTGTTGAGATATGAAGGATGACAATATCATGGACATAGTTTGCATTCTTCCCTTTGTTGATTTTTGTAGAGGACTCCCTTTTTTCATAATTCAGTAAGGGGTTTTTGAATGCTCTGTGATCAACATTTGTTTGGGGTCCTTCTATTCATATGACTTTGTCATCTATTAAGTTATGTATCTTGTGTTTCAATTGCATGCAATTATTTGTTTAATGACCTTTGCACCGATGAAATTCATAGTAATAAGCATCATTCCACCATGACAATTTTACTTTTGGTTCAAATCCTCGGGTGTCAGGTAGTGTTATAAGGTTATTTGCAAGAAGTTATCTAAATGCAAATTTGTGTGATTGACCCAAAGGTGTGAATTTTTTGTGATTTGATTGTGTTTGATAGGGTGGAGGTTTAGAAGTGGTATTACTTTGATTGTGGCTATTTTGATTGTTGTGTTGGTTAACATTTTGATTAGTGCCTTGATTGATGTTTTGATCAGTCTTGGTTGCGGTTCCTGATAAATTAAAGACCGGTTTGGCATTATGTGTTTCAGCGGCATCATCATTGGCATTCTTGTTTCTTGTCCAAAATTTTGATTTCTCATTGTTTTTATGATGATTGGAAGAGCTAGCATTGTTTGATCCTTCATTGCGAATTTTCAATACCCCTCTTTTGACTAAAGCTTCTTCAATTTTGACACTGTTTTCAATCATCTTCTCAAAGCTAGGGGGACATTGCAATTGTAGCATATAGCTCATTTCACTATTGAGGTTATCAATAAAAAATTCCATTTTTTCTTGTTCGGGTATAGGATGAGTGTATCGAGCAAATAACCTTCACCATCTTTGTAAGAAAATGAGAAAGGATTCTCCTTGTTTCTGTTTGGTATTGCAAAGATCCTTCATGGTTATCTCATGTGAAATATTATATGAATATTGAGTGATAAATTTGTTGACAAGTTCTTCAAAGGATCTTATGCCTAGCGGTAGTTTCAAAAAACATTCCATACAATGGCATCCCAAGCTGTGAGGAAAAAGTCTCATCAAGTAGGTGTCTTCATGTGCAAACTCAAGACTCATGGTTCAAAATTCCCTCACATGGTCTATGGGGTCGGATTTTCCATTGTATTTGTCATATTTTGGGAGGTCACAATTCAGTGGGAATGGTATCATGTTCAAATTCCTATCAAAAGGGTAGGGACAAATATCTTGTAACAAATATCTTTTGGTAGTCCCTCTTTGCATGTCTTGTAATTGTTGTTGAAGGTTCTTCATTTGATGTGTTAGGGAAGCCATTTGATCTGCATTTGGTGTTTCAATTTTAGTTTTATTTGGTGTTTCTTTCAATTTGTTGACATCAAAATCACTTGGTAATTTGACTGACCCCTTGGTTTGCTAACATTAGAAGATATTTTTCTTCATCCTTTTCAAAGATCCTTTCTAGGAATTTGTGAAATTTAGGATCTTGGTTTGCTTGTTCTATTTCCTTCTTTGTTATTTCTTTTATTTCATTTTGAGGGATTTTGTGGAAAGGGTTTTCTTCTAGTTCACCCATGGTGTTTTGAGGTTCAAGTTCCTTATCCTTAAGTTTTTTCTTTTGGGATCTTGTTAAACCGAGCATGCAAGTGATGAAGGTTTGATAAATTTTGATCGCCATTTAGGAGTGCCAGAGAGATACCTAGGTCGAATAGAATGATAAATTCTATTGATGGAACTAGGGTAATGAAATTTGATGTAAAGTTTGTTGTTTCAGGATGAAGGATGACAAATCCTGATGGTGAAACTCAACTTGATGATCAAATTTGGGTTTGATGGTTGGGAACTTTTTAGATTTTGATCAAAGTTTAGGTAAAGGATTTCACTTGTAGATGCCAATTTTTCCAAGTTTAAAGTAGTGTGGGGATAAGGAATGAACTCTTCTATGAAAAAGACCCCTAAATCTGGGTTCAAAATGTCGGATAGGGGGTCAAATTTAGCTTTTATGGTTATACATATGATGGATGCGCTATAATAGTCAGTGTATGCGCTAAATTGCAGATGCATTATAGAATGGCTTGAATGTGCCATAAAATGGCTTGGATGCGCTACAGGATTGGTTGGATGCACTACAGAATAGCTCAAATGCGCTAAAGTATTGGGTGGATATGCTAAAGTAATGGGTGAATGCGCTAAATAATGCAATGGATGTGCTAGCCTATATAGTGGATGTGCTATAACAACATATGGATGCACTAGAACAAGCAGTGGATGCACTATATTGGGAAAATGTCATAGTTTCTTACAAGTTTGTTTGATTTTTTTGATTTTCTAGTAAGAGAATTGTTAGTTTCAAAGGATGTTTTCTGAATCAAGGTTTTCACTTCCAGTGTGTGATGTTTTGTTTGAAATTTATTCAAAAAACCATTGGTAAAACACATCAAACATGTACAATTCTTAAGGCTGGCCAGGGCAATATTTACTGGATTCCCACTTGGATTTTACTCCAACTACGCCTACTTTTAGCGGATGATTAGAAGCTTGACCACACTGGCTCCCCTCCACGAAACTCACTTCTCAGGTCAGCCAAGCTTCAGTACACATGAATCTCCCATGGCATACTTCTCATCTCTACTAAAAGCCACAAAAATGTGGGATGGCTTCAAAGGTTAGACCTTTTGTGCCAGTAAATAGAATAGGATTTTAGCTTGCTATCACAAAAGGTGTTAGTATGGGCATTTTGTTCATGGGGGATCATCCATATGGCAAGAGACCATTGCTTCCCTTCTTGTTGGAACAATCCTCGTGATACTTGAACTTTCCTCAAGTACCCACACTTATATACCGGGTGGAAGTCACTTGGCTTTAGCGGTTCCCGGTTGGGTCGTTCCCTTGTGTGATTACTTTTTCCCACAAGGCAGGCCCTCTAAGGATAAAACAAAATAAAAATGAATGGGTTTGGCTTTTTGGTCACCCAGTTAAGGGGAGAGCATATGCCTACCATTCATCAAGCACAAAAAACATAGTGTTCTTTCCCTCCTAATTAATCTAGATTCCTAAATTAACCAAAAGGAAATAAATAAACTCCAGCCCCTGCATCAAAATTATTAGTAGTTTTCAATAAATTTTCTTTGAAAATGTTCAAGGGTTTCAGTAGAGTCTTCGATAGTGTTTATGAAACCTGCACAATAGAAAAACATTCATCAATTTCTAGAATCTAGAAAATTTCGCAATGAAAATTAAATGTGCCATTACAGTAATTCAATGCGCTAAAAAGGTAGATGCGCCTCAAAATGCAATGAATGAGCTATAGAAAATGGTGAATGCACTAAAAAAATGTTTAGATGTGCTACATAAAGTAATGAATGTGCTATAGAAACCCCCTGATGTGCTGATGAATGGCTTGGATGTGTCGAAAGAACTCGTGGTTGTGCCATAACAGTCAGTGTATGCGTTGAAAAATGTTTCGGGTGTGGCGAAAGAATTTGTGGTTGTGTCGGAAGAACTCGTGTCCAAACCTGTAAGCATACTTTCAAGAAAATGTTAAAATAACAAGGGCCTGGCCTCACAGTGGGTGCCAATTTATGTGTCAGTAAAATATGAGAATCAAAACAATTAATTCAAAACACATAATCGATGCAACGTATTATATTAAGGAAATCAAATTTAACAAAACAAATGATAAAACAATTCCTCAAAGTTGTTCCATCATCCTCTATTCTTAAGGATCTTGTATTAGTGCTCTTAGATTTTAGGTATGCACTAAACTACTGGGATGACACCTAAGAAACGAGAAGCCATTAAACTAAAATGCAGGAAACTATACCTACATATACATGATTGATGAATTTGATGGATGATATGCTAAATGATGTGCTAAATCATATGATGTTGTATATAGAATGATGTGAAATGATGCAATGATAAAATGCTAAGGTAATAAAGATGTAATGATAATGCAACAAATTAAATTCCTAGAAATGAAATTTCCATTATAACACTACTTGAAATCAATGTCTAAATTCTAAGCTAAAATGCCAATGCTAAGCTCTCAAATGTTGAAAGTATTTCTACAGAGTAGATTTATGCTATGCTCTCTATATGAAAAGCTATAAATGAGCCTCTATTTATGGATTTCACCAAGGCATCAGGTGATGTGGTAGTAATGGACGATCATGATTCAGTCTAGAGAGATCAATGGTGAAAAGCGAAGAGGTTAGAGAGAATCAGGGAAGTTGTTCCCTTTAATAGAACAAGCTTGCCAAGTGTAGAAGGGAATAAATGGAAAGGAGAAGCCATGTGTCTTTGAGGTTGTTAAAATTGTTGAGGATAAATGTCCATTTAGAAATTAGAAATAATTAATTTCATGTGACACATGGTGAGGTGGAAGATGAGGTGGAAGGAAGTTAGAAAATATGGAGAAATGTGACAAAATTTGAGTTAAAAATTCAAATTTAATGAGATGGAATTAATCAAATAAAACAAATTAGTTAAATTTTCTTATTTAATTAAATCATGAAGAAAGTGGTTTAGATAGGAAGAATTAAGAAATACGAACTATATAAATAAACTTTGCAATTTATTTATAAGTAGAGGAAATAAATATTTTATTAATTAAATAACTAGTATTTAATTAATTTTCTCCAGACCAATTTTGGATGTATACAGTTCCTACCTTTCCTTTGATCAATTCCTCATCATATCATGAGTGTCAACATTTTCTATCACCTTGTAAAAGGGTCAACAAAAGTTAAATTCAACATTGAGGGTTTTGAAGGGACTTTAAATTCAACCTTCCCACTCCACTTAACTTTAGTGCTCCCCCTCTCTTTTAAATTTTTGGTCTATTTTTTAAGATACCATGAATGGTGCCTCCTCCCCTTCCTCATGTGCAGCCCCTATTTGCATTTGTTACATTTTTTATTTAAAATTTTAAATGTTTCTTTCCAAAAAAAATGGTGCATGCTCCCCCAATTCTCACGCAACCTCCCTTTCAAAATTTCATTTCCACTTGCATATTGTTCAATGTTAAAAGGAATTTGAATAATACTCAATTTAAATTGACACCCTCATTGGAAGTAAATCAGCTAAAATGAAAAATAAATCTTTGATTGTATCTACCCATTCCAACCATATTACATGTTGGAAATTATAACATTCTATTGAGGTAAAAATAACAAATTCATGCTAATGTAAAATTTATAATTTCATCTTTCAAAATTAAAAACAATAACTTCTATGGCCACACAATGCTAGAGAGTGGATTTTTTTCAAACACCAAAATATAGATTGCCAGCCTACCCATAATCCAATTGTGAGTTTTAATATTTCAAGAAAATATATAACTGTGGTGTCAATTGATTGGAATTTCTATCGCCATGTCTTTGTTTGGTGGTTGTGACCATTAATTTCTATAAATGCAATTATCAAATCAAACATGTCTACACGCTCCACAAAAACTCAACAAAAGCAACACAAAATGGATAGCAAAAAATTAAATTAATCCTTTTTTTCTAGTTGATGCAAATAGCTTGCCTACCCAGGATGCTCCTACATCAGACACACTAGGTAAGAAATTTGTGAGCATAGACTCACAAAGGTGGAGTTGAGTAGTTGAACTACTCTTCCAAGTTTCCATCAACTTGCAGTGAACTCCATTGAACTACTCTTCCTCTTCTTCTAGTACCTCTCTGGAACACGTGCCATCTTCCTTCAACAACACTGCATTCTCTTTTTCTTCCCTTTGTGGACTCATGTCCACCATAGCCCGACCTCCTCCATTCCACCACTAACCATCCACCTCCACCAAAATCCACCTGCATCATCCTCCACAATCTCTACAAGCAAGTATGCAACATCTACAACATGTGCTCTTGCTTTCTATCCATTTCCCCTTCTACCATCTTATTTGAAAACAAATAACATCATAAAGTCGATTTACCTCATCTTCATTCGCAATTACAACATTGAATTTCACTGTGACATCTTCCACATCCTCATCATCAACAACCTTTCATTCATCTCCCTTCACTGCAACAACGAGCTTCAACATCCATTCCTCCTCAATCACCAACATTTGTGCGAAAAAATTAGATGTCATCTTCATCATTCGCTTCAACATCTTCACTTCTCACTTCCTTATTTTCTTTGTTTTCCTCCATATCTTCCTCATGAAATGTCTTCGCTGCAACTTATTCAATAGGGGCTACTCTCACATCTTCCTCTTTCCATCTCAGGATATCATCCTTGCTCTTCTTCTTGGTCCTCCTTACTACTTTCCTCTCACTTTTCCCAACATTATTTTCTAATTTCTTGATCCTTGCCTTGATCTTTTCCACTTCCTTACAAACCATCTATCCCATCTTCTCAAACTTATCATTCTCCACTTTCTCCCAATATTGCTCCAAAAGAAAATTTCACATAGGTCTCCTCACAACCCATCACATCTTGTCTGTTGCAATCCTCCACAACTCACATCACTTTGTGGCTTCTAGATCTCAATTTCTCAAGGCTTCTCTACTTGAAACAATCCTCTTGAGCTCCCCACAACTGCTTCACACACTTTCCTCTAGGTACGAACTACCTCATGATCGGTGATCTGTTCACACAACTTCACCCACAAATCCTAGTGTGGACTGCCTCATGTTTGACGATCTGACCACATGCTCAAGATCACAGGATCTGATACCATTTAACATAGATAGACAAATAAAACCCACACAACAATAACACCACCTCTAAACATGAATTACATAGGAAAATATTTTATCACGATATGACAACAAATTTCATTGACAATTTCATTTGTCAATTCAAAACTAATTTCTTATTACACCAAAACAAAGAAAGTATTTTTAATTTCATAGGCATATATTTCTTGTAATTAAATTAACTCTACAACATTCATGGATTTCTCAATGGACATTAGAATTTGTAAAATCCCAAATTTATTGACTTTTCTAGTTGTATACTTTATTTCCCTCTTGTTGTTTCATTGGCTTCACTTGCCAGCCATGACCCTCCTCTCACGCCAATGGTTTTTCCCTTATGTAACGTCATGTGTAAATTTTCAATTGAACTCTTGCTATCTATTCTTTTACTTCCATATTTTTAGCTTTGTCTTTGATGCCAATCACACCACACTTTATAACAACAAACAATTACCTTCCTTCAAAGATATTACAGCCTCCTCTTCACTTTTGTACAGCTTATAATTTTCTTAACTGGGCATTTTTTATTCCATTTAAAACTAAAATCTTCCTCGCATGTAGCCCCTTTCTTATTCCACCCAATTTTCCATTCCCCTTAACTTTAGAAGTCCCCCTCTTTAATTTTTGGTTTGATTTTTAAGATGCCATAAATGGAACCTCCTCCCCTTCCTCACGTGCTGCCCCTATTTGTATTTGTATTTTTTATATTTTATTTGAAAATGTAAATTTTTCTTTCCAAAAAAAATGGTGTGGCCTCCCACAATTCTCATCGCAATGTCCCTTTTAGCGTTTTATTTCCACTTGCATATTGTTCAATGTTAAAAGAATTCAAACAGTCGTCAATTTGAATTGACACCCTCATTGGAAGTAAATGAAATGAACAAAAATATTTGAGTGTATTTTCCCACACCAACCATATTACATGAAAATTATAGCATTCTATTGAGGTAAAAAAACAAATTCATGCTAATGTGCAATTTATATTTTCATCTTTCAAAATAAAAAACAATAACTTCTATGGCCACACAATGCTAGAGAGTTCATATTTTTTTCAAACAACAAAATATAGATCGCCACCCTACCCATAATCCAATTGTGGGTTTTAATAATTCAAGAAATTTTTATTTTTGCGTCAATTGACTGGACTTTCTCTCGCCCTCTCTTTGGTGGTAGTGACCATTAATTTCTGTGAATGCAATTATCAAATCAAACGTGTCTACACGCTCTACCCAAACTCAACAAAATAAACACAAAAAAGATAGCAAACAAATTAAATTAATCATTTTTTTCTAGTTGATGCAGATAGCTTGTTCACCTAGGATTCTCCTACATTAAAGAGTGCTAGTTCCCAATTAGACTAGAACCCCCAACAAAGAACTTAAGGTGTCAAGTTCCTATGGGGTCAACACCCTTGATTAGAAGGAAAAGGAAAATGTGATTAGAAGAAAGGATCCTAGGAAAGTAGGAATTCTCAATAGAAGGTAGCTAGTTCTTGGCTCCCATTGGGTTGAAAAGCTCTAACAAATATCAGAGACATCCAATGAATTAATGAGAAAAAAGAAATGGATTTAGGGTGACTATTGAATTACTTCATAATTTTATTCGACTACCATCACATAAGGAATATATGAGGGAGAAAGATTAATTTTGGGGGATATTTTTCTTGGAAAATTTTGGATCAAAATCAAGAGTTAAGAAGGCAGAAAGGCATGTAAACATTTTATATAATATAATTTAATCATTCTTTTTGTTGAATGATATTTGTGACTATTAATTATGGAATTTAAGTGATTGAGTTCCTTGACAAGTTTCCATAACCATGACTACACTATAGTGGTATAAATACTATTTATTTTATGCACTATGAAACTTGTTTATGGTACCTCATTTACTTGATACTATTTATTTTATGAATATTGTAATCTTTTATTCTTGTTTGTTGCAAACTATAATATAATTTAATCATTCTTTTTGTTGAATGATATTTGTGACTATTAATTATGGAATTTAAGTGATTGAGTTCCTTGACAAGTTTCCATAACCATGACTACACTATAGTGGTATAAATACTATTTATTTTATGCACTATGAAACTTGTTTATGGTACCTCATTTACTTGATACAAAGTTCTAATGTTCTACAAAATGTTTTACTTGAGTGATCTAGCTTGTTCTCTTCTTCAATTTTTCAAGAACCAAAATATGGACTTCGTATTTAGACCTAATATTTTTCCTTAATTCAACCCATCGTTCAATGATGTTATATACCATTTTGAGAGAGTATCACACACATTTGTAGTGAAATTTTCACCAATATTTTATTTTGAGGGATACATTTTTAGAATATTATTCAACTTTTTGGTTTATTTTGAGAGTGAAAAATGGAGAACACAAGTTGATGGTTCCCATGAGTAGTAAAAAAGTGTGCTAGCCACATTGTATGATCTAAATATTAGATAACCCATGTTGATTTTGTTGGAAAAATGAAGAAGAACATCTCATTTTGTTATTTTGTGTTGTCATTGATGTCACCATGACATATGAGTTGCAACTGCAAGATCAAGTCTAAATTTGTTTTGGTATTCTAGTCCGATATCTGAACCGGTATAATGTTTATATCCTCCAATATTTTGGTATATCCTCCAGTATTTTGGTTCCCATCTGTTTGTTGGTGATTACTATTGACTGCGGTTTTGGGAAATGGTTCGTGGATGTTGGGAGCATGTACATTCAAGATCTTATGTATTTAGATGCTCGTATGGTGTATCAACATTACTCTAGTAATTGCAATTGTGTTATTAGGTCTATCCTTGGCTGACCTATTGGATGTATTGTGTAATGGTGAATTAATTTTTGTTATGCAGACATATGTGTGACCTATCTTAGGTCCATGCCGACTTGAGGTAGCGTGTTGGATGTTTGAATTGCTTTTTGGGAAGATTTTGTGAAAGCTTAGAGCCGACAGATGGTATTTTTGGTGAATAAGAAGTACATCTAATTAGGCTAACCTAATTGATTCTTGCGGAGAGATAAAATATATATTGTATAGTTTTTGAAGATATGATGTGTGTGGTGTGAATGGAATTGTGAATAAGAGAGAATATGATGAAGTGTGTCAAGTCAGTTTACTGAGCTTCAATATTGGAACTGAATCTGCACTCACTAGGTGTACTTTATCAGTTCATTTTCTGACTGTAAGCCATTTTGTCATTGTAATTTTGTAGGCAGTCAGCCTTTTTATTTGGACAGTGAGTCCTGGTAGTGGCGTGTTGTCACAATACTATGTCTCACTTTTGGGATGTGTTGATTTTTTTTCCTAAAATCACTGTTTCTAGAAAAAATAATGATTTAAGTCTTGAGAGGCTCCATCTAAAGGGTTTTAATTGAAGACAGATAGATAAGACCCCCTTAGATCAAACCCCCTTGGATAGAACCCCTCTAGTATTAAATCATACCCATAATGGAGTCTCCTTCACAGTTATCAAAATGCTGGCAAAAATAAACTTTTTCTTTACCTTTTGAGGGATTAAATAGCATCATTTAAAAATTATATTTTGCAAGATTGTAGCCCTTGAAACAAGCTTTCCAACAAGTATAGGTTTGATATATTTTCATTTTATCATGTATTTAGTTTTTAATTTTTACTAAACATAGGTTTTTCTCTGAACATCAAGCTCTTTGTTGTGCAGGGGAGGAAAAATAGTAAACCATTATAAAAAAAAATTAAAAAAATACCCATTCCCTAGATATTGATTTCTTTGTTTCACCCAAAAAATAAAAATTGGATTTCAATATATACACAAAAAGTTAGGTTTTACAACACACACGTATGTCCAAATTATAGTTATAGTTAATTCAAACATTAATTTTTTTAAAAATATGCAATAAAAAATTATGAAAAAATATCCTTTCCCTAGATATTGATGTTGAGAATCTATATTCCAAAAATTAGAATTTAATCCTTTATATAAATTTTTTTATGTTGTACGACACAAACATTACTTTCTGAAAATGTTGTTTTTTATCTAAAACTAGTTATTAAAGGATATGTTGAAAGATTCACAATTTATTTCAAAAAAATTGAAAAAAATAATATTTAGAATCTAAGCACAAATTGCCACAAATCACTAGCTCACATCATCTTTAAATTCTTTATTGTTTAGCTGCTATAGGTCTCAGAAGATGAAGATTCAATTAAAAATATTGATGTAAATGTCCATCTTGGGCAAAAAGTGAGACACGGTATTGTGATTTCACCCAGTGCACCACCCAATTCTGTAATATCTTATAACTGGTTATACTATATTATGAGCTAACACTCACCATGGTTTTTCCCATTTTGGGTTTTCCATGTAAAAAATCATGGTGTTCATGTGTTCTGTGTTTTCATGATCTGTTAATGCTTTTACTTATTTATGCTATTGTATGCATTGGAATAATTAGATGGTATCTGATCAGAAAAATTAAGAAGATACTGATTCACCCCCCCTCTCAGTATCTTGGACATTCAACAATTGGTATCAGAGCTTTGTTCCTACTGAAAAACCTAACAACTTGAGGGAGATTATGAAGATGGAAGAAATGGATGATAAAGGAGAGCTTCGGGTTACCCTTGAAGATCTTGATAAAGTTGAAAGAGAAAATAGAGATCTGAAAGAAAATATTGAAGATGCAAATGAATGTATCTGGAAATTAAAAGATCAATTGTAAAATTTCAAAGATAGACATAAGGAAGTAGTTGATCAGTTGAAGAAGGATAATGAAGAAATTACCGATTTGAAAGTGCAAGTAGAGGAGAAGAAAATAATTGAAGAATGCCTAAAAAAAATGGTACAAAGCAAATCTGAAGATTGCACCAAGCTTGAACAAGAAGTTGTGAACTTGAAAGTGGATCTGGAAAAGGAAAAACTCTATGAGAAAAATTTCAAATCTAGCTCAGACAGGCTTGATGAATTGATTATAGGACAAAAACCGTGTAAAGACAAATGTGGTTTGGGAAATGATACCGGTAAAGGTTCCAAGGCTTCATACAATCAAAAGACTCAAGAAAAATAGAAAGGAAATTCAAGGAACTCTACTAGGAGACCCCCTGTGAGACAACCTAATGCACAAAGGTATTTTTATTTTAATGGCACTTGTTTTTCATGCAACAAATTTGGCCATAGGGAAACAAAATGTAGGAGTAGGATGAATCATTTACCTGGTTCCTTCTCTAGTCAATTTTTTGCTTGCGAAAGAACTAGACATAGGGCAAGTGAATGCAGAACTTAGATGATAAATCCGTTTAATGGAGGAAGAGTGAATCAATCTTTTAATGGTTATTGTTATACTTGCAACAAGTATGGACATAAACCTAATCAGTGAAGAACAAGATTTAGTGGAAGTCAATCTAATTAGAGAAATATTGTCTGCTATAACTGCAACAAACTAGGTCATGTTTCAAGAGTTTGTAGAAGTAAGAAGGGTAAGAAGACCGATCCGGTAGAAAATAATGAATTTGTGAAGAAGGTGGACAAAGATGAGATCAAGCAAGAGATGAATAAGATTTGGAGAAAAAAAGAAGAACCGAAAACTGCTAATGTGTTTGTGCCCTCATCTGGTATGAACAATTCCTCTGAGAACTAGACCCAACATGGTCTTAGGGGGAGCATTATTAGAAAATCATAAAAAACCCCTGGATAAATGGCGTGTTAAGAGGCTGAAATGAGGACGAAATGTGAAGAATGAATAAGAATAGGTCTTGGAAAAGGAACCAAAAGAAAGTATGAAGGAATGATCTTTTGTAGAGTGAATTAGGGTTTTTCTAAGCAGAGAAGAAGATTTTTTAGCAGCTTTTGAAATTTGCGGCATTTAATGCGAATTAGGGTAGATCGTTGTTTTATAAATAAAATATGTAAGGAATTTTGATCATTCGTGCATTTGAAGAGATTGAAAATATTTTTAAGCATTCTTGAGGAGATTTGGAGCTCAAGTCATGCAAACCCTAGTTCTAGTTCATCATGAAAAAGATGTATTTTTCTTTTTTGTGCAATTGTGGGTTTGTGTTCTTTGAGTTGTTTGAATTCAAAATTGGAAGAATGGCAACTCCCATAGTAGTTAAATTTTCAGAGAGACCGAGACCCTCTTATAGGAAATATTCCTCGAAAGTATTCAAAGATGACCCCATGGGCGCATTCTCATCAATCCCTCATGGAGTCATGTTGACTGAGGACACAAGGATGTATATTTGAGTGAAGTATGAGGAATTCAATCACACAAAGTTTATTGACATTTGGCAGAATGAGCTTACTAGTGAAGATTTCTTGATAAAACCTAAGTACTCAAATCTAGTTGTGAAGAAGTTAGACAGATGGAATAATTTTCCCAACTTCAGCTGTGATGATGATATTGTGAAGACAGTTCTGAGAAAAATTCATGATAAATTCCTATGGACTGACCAACCGCACATGATAACCAAGGAGTTGATTAGGGTTGTTACTGGTCTTTGGGATAAAGGTACAATACCCGAATTAAAAACCATGAAGAATGAGGTAGTAACTGAACTTACAAGAGCCACATATGACAAGAGAGATTTAACAATGAAGACTATCACTAATCCAGCTGTGAAGTATGCAACTATCATGATTGGCCACAAAATATACTTCACAAATAGAGAGAACTCTATTTTAGCAACAACAATCTATACTAGTTTTTATATGGTTGAAAATGGTGCAGATTATGATTTATGTGAGCTTCTCTAGTTACAGTTGCTTGAGAACTTGAAGGCGACAAAGCAAAGGAAGTATGCTTTCAAATTTGGTTCTTTGATTGTATGTATGTTGTTTTATTTCATGAAGATACTTTTGGGAAAGAATAATGAAGTGTTCTGGGACTCATCTAGACCAGTGGCACATAAATTTTTTGATTATATGCATAGTTTGGGTAATTTGAAAGCTCAAGAAAATGATCTAACAACATTCTTTGTTGTATTTAAGAGCAACATGAATGAAAGAGAAAGGATTCCAAAGAAAATTGTTGAGAAATACAAAGATGACATCATATTCCATGTTTCATCTGATGAATACATGATCGAGGCAGTAGAACCTCAGACCATATGGATTCAACCATTGGGATATGAGATTATAGAAGATGAAGTTGAGGGGTATGTGCAAATGTTGTTGAAGAATTCAAAGGATCCTAACAAACCTAGAATTGGACTTATGCTGAAAAAGTCTATGGAAGTTCACTTAGAGCAGCAAAATCCCAAAATCGGAAAGAAAGTGGAGAAAACACTTAAAGAAGTTGGATTCACTAATGAGGAGATTACCCTTGGAAGGGCTAAGGGAGAATAGTTGGAGGAAAAATCTTCTGGCCTAAGGAGATCTGACAGAACTACCACTGTTAAATCCTCTGCAGCCCTTGTAGCAAAGATTGAACCCAGTACCGCCAATAAAGGCAAAGGTCTTGTTTCCTCTGGACTGACCACTAGATCTGGGAAGAGAAAAGAAACTCCTCTGGTAGCCCCTACAAAGAGAGGAAAGAAAGAGAAAGCAACAAGGGAGAAAAAACTTAGTGTCACAGATGATCAGGATGGAGATGAAGAGGATTTTGATGCGAAATTGGTGAGGAGAAGAAGAGGAGGTTTATCCTCTGGTGAAGGTGCTTCTATGGAAGCTATTGGTTCCAAGAGAGTGCATGTTGTATCATAGTCTGATGATGAGGAAGTGCAATAATTTGGTGTTCATGTGCACACCAAACCAGAATCAAAGAAGCCTAAGGTGTTTGGTGAAGCCTCTACGGACTAGGGAGAAGAGCAGGATGGTTTGGTAATTTTTTGTCCCCATCTTAAATTAGAGGCAACTGTCAATACTTTGATACATTTTGAGAATATGCTAAAAACTACAACGAAATATTATGATAATGCTAGAGATGAGGATAAGAAAACTTTGCTTTTAGCTTTCATTCAATATGTTATCATCTTGGAAGTAAAGTGGGATGATATAAGGAAAGATGTACTTGAAAGCATGTGGGAAGCTCTGATGAAAAGGAGATTAGAGGTTGTTGAATACGAAGAAAGAATCAACAATGATGCATATGATAAGATTGGGTCTTCCCTGACCCCAGATGACTTGGAGACCCTGAAAAAGATTTGTGCAAAGATGTTTCGAATGAAGAAAAGGGTAAACATTTTAATGACAAAGAATAAAAAGCTGACAAAGAAGATAAGGAAGAAAACCACAAAAGTGATCCAGGATACAACAAAAAAATACGGCATGCTTAAGGTTGATAAAGATGTTGCTGCTGAAAGTGATGAGGAAAATATTCCTCTTGATATAGGTAATGCAAATATCTCTGAAAACATTGATGTTGAAGTTGACGCTGGTATTGAAAATGATCCTCCAGTAAGTGAGAAGTAGAGTGAAGGTGAAGCTGAGCCTGAAAAACATAATGCGAAGTGAAATGATGAAAAAATAATTGAAGAAGCGTCGAAGAATAATCGTCGATCAGGCGTCAATGGCGTCGAAGAAAGAATTCTTCGGAAGAAAAAAGAGGATCAAGGCGTCCTCGCTTTCTCGGAGAATCATCCTCATGTGATGTTCGAAGGCTTATCGTAAGATTCGCCAATATTTCAGGAACTTCCGTTGGAAGTGGTGATGTGAAGAAGATGTCTCTGGTGCATAAAGTGGTGTTAGGAGATGCATTGCAGGAATCCGGAAGAAAGGAGATTCTTGAAACACATCATAAAGGAACAAAACTGATAGAAGATTCTCTTAAGGAATTGCAGGAGGTCATACCTAGTGCATGTATTGATGCATCCCTTGATCCTAATGAAAATTTGAAATTATTGTTAGATTCTTTCAAGGAGTATACCTCTAGGCTTAGTGAAAAGAAAAAAACAAGAAGTTGAGGAGAAACTGGAAGAGAAAAGGCTATTTGCATTGCATGACAAGTGTGCTCTTGCACACTCAAAAATTGAAAAGAATCTGGAAGCTATGAAGATTTGTGAGTTGGAAGCTAATGTTGTTCTTGCTTATTGCTTGAAGTGGCCATATGCCACTCAGAACATTAAGATTGTTATGGAATCCATTGAGTCACAGCTAACTATTGTCTCCGGTACCTACAGTATTTCAAAAGATAGAGACATATCAATTTGGAATGACATCACTACGCATAAAGAAAAATTATTTGTCTTGCAAAAGTAGAAGGAATATATTATCAAGAAATTTGATCAGTTGAGTGACATTATAAGAGTGGAATACACTCTGGTTGACAAGGCTTTGGAAAGCACAGAAAAGCTTGAGAAGATAAATTTGTCTCCTGATACTTCAGATGGTGTAGAGGAAACTTTGGTAGAGTTGGAATCTCTGAACAAGATGTTGATTGTTGCAAAGGATAGTTGGGAGAATGATAAATTTGTATGGGAAGGTATTTTGAAGGAGCTTCAAGGCTTTGCATCCTCTGGTTGATACATATTTCTTTTTTTTCTTTGTTTTTCATGTTTCAATTTTCAGTTCTTTTTGGGACACCCTTTGTCCTTGATGTCAAAGGGGGAGTGAAGAATTATGAAATGCTAGTGTTAGGGGGAGAAGTGTTGTAAATAAGAAGTTTTATAAATATTATTTTTGGCGCATGTTGCCATCAATGACAAAGGGGGAGATTGTTGGAAAAATGAAGAACATCTCATTTTGTTATTTTGTGTTGTCATTGATGTCACCATGACATATGAGTTGCAACTACAAGATCAAGTCCGAATTTTTTCTGGTATTCTGGTCAGGTATTTGAACCTGTATAATGTTTATATCCTCTGGTATTTTGGTATACGCTTCAGTATTTTGGTCCAAATCTATTTGTTGGTGATTACTATTCACTACAATTTTGGGAAATGGTTTGTGAATGTTGGGAGCATGTACATTCAAGATCTCATGTATTTAGATGCTCATATGGTGTATCAACATTACTCTGGTAATTGCAATTGTGCTATTAGGTCTATCCTTGGCTGACCTATTGGATGTATTGTGTAATGGTGAATTATTTTTTCTTGCAGACATATGTGTGATCTATCTTAGGTCCATGTCGACTTGATGTAGCATGTTGGATGTTTGTATTGCTTTTTGGGAAGATTTTGTGAAAGCTTAGAGCCAATAGATGGTATTTTTGACAAATAAGAAGTGAATCTAATTAGGCCAACCTAATTGATGCTTGCAAAGAGATCAAATATATATTGGATAGTTTTTGAAGATATGATGTGTGTGGTGTGAATGTGATTGTGAAAAAGAGTGAATATGATGAAGTGTGTCAAG
The DNA here is from genome assembly GCA_007258455.2 of Sequoia sempervirens. Lineage (NCBI taxonomy): Eukaryota > Viridiplantae > Streptophyta > Pinopsida > Cupressales > Cupressaceae > Sequoia > Sequoia sempervirens. Next base: position 141,743,376 of record VDFB02281492.1, on the reverse strand, counting down.
TTAGTTTACTGAGCTTCATTGGAACTGAATCTGCACTCACTAGGTGTACTTTATCAGTTCATTTTCTGGATGTAAGCCATTTTGTCATTGTAATTATGTAGGTAGTGAGCCTTTGTATTTGGATAGTGAGTCTTGGTAGTGCATCACCCAATTCTGTAATATCTTATAAACGGTTATACTATATTGTGAGCTAACACTCACCGTGGTTTTTCCCATTTTGGGTTTTCCACATAAAAAATCTTGGTGTTCATGTGTTTTGTGTTTTCATGATTTGTTAATGATTTAACTTATCTTTTTTTTTATGCATTGGAATAATTGGATGGTATCTGATTAGAAAATTTAAGAAGATATTGATTCACCCCCCTCTCAGTATCTTGGACATTCAACAGATTTCACCTACGAGTAACCCAAAGGTTTGTTGAGGAATGCATTAAATGACCTAACTTTTTGTCAAGATATATATATGATTCACTTTTCATCCATAATATTGACACATTAAAATCCACTCCTATGAAAATAAAACTTGAACAAAAATTGAAGGTATATGATGATCTTAATCCATGCATAGTCATTAAAAACTAAAATGCAGTGTGCAATATTAGGTGTTCAGGTGCTAGTTAAATATTATTTGCTAAGATGCAATGGAAATATATTGCAATGAAAAATTATCAATGGATAATTTGTGAATTATTCAAGTGCCATGCTCAAAGAACTTGAAATATTTTTTTTTTTAATTTTCATGCTTGAAGAACTCAAATTTTAAATTAATCTATTCCCATTTATAATATGAGATTGGATAGATATTACAAATGCAACATTAATAGAGAATATGAACCTATATAGAGATGCACAAATCAATGAAACTCTCTTTGGATTTCATCATGAGTCTCCATTAAGTTACCCTTTCAAGTTTTCAACTTAATGGAAGTGCTTGTAAGCCATTCTTTTGGATTTTCAACTTACAACTCAAGTGAAAAGGTATGATCAACAAGAGGCAATATTCATGGCCTCAAACAACCTATAGTGAGTTGCATATGTGGTAATATTAGTATGCTCATTCTCAATATTCTAATGGGAAATCATAGGTACAAATAATCATTGCTCAAATCAACACCAAATAGGTTGAGAGCATAATTATCCTCTACGAGAATTGAGTGCAACTCTATAATTATCTTAGTATGTTATCACTTAATAGTAAAATAATTCACACTAGTATCTTCAATGTTTACCCTGTCATCAATTATAATGATAGCAATATTTTATTTAGGAGTAGACAAGATCAATGGGATTATATTGATCAACAATATATGTAATCTTAAATTTATTATCAACTAGATCAATAATAAAATCCACATAAGGAGTAGATGATCCCTCATCCAAAATGGTGGATTAGGCTCTGCTATATGATTTTGATAAAAGGAGAGACATATTTTTCCATTTGAAACCATCTATATATCCATCCAAAACTTATATTGATCATTAATTTTGTACGGAATATCCCTAACATAATATTGCTTTATTAAATGTGTGTATTGACCACATGATAGAGGACATAGATCAAAATAATTATGGGAGGTATTTCCTCAATGTCCACAATGACAACATGCTTGGACTTGATTGGTTTTAGTACAAGTTAATTTTGAAGGACATGCCAACTTATCAATTTGACATGGTTGACCAACTCATGAAGATTCAACTTGAGGGTAAGTGCAAAAAGATGAGGGGACCAAAAAGTGGTCACTCAACTTTTTTGTCCTAAAAAAGAGAATGCGAGTGTGTTATAATAAAACATGCTCACCTTATGGGATTTCCCATAATGTGAGCACATTATAATGCACTCACGTTATGTAATTGCTCATAACATGAGCATGTTATAATGCGCTCACATTCTATTTTTCTTTGAAAATGTTTATTTATCTTTCTCTTTCTCTTTCTCTTTCTCTTTCTCTTTCTCTTTCTCTTTCTCTTTCTCTTTCTCCTCTTCCAGTGAATCTATATACATGAAATAAATAATTAAGTATAAGTTGACATTTATATATGGACATTTACTTTCTTATACTTTAAGTTATATTTCATGTATATAGTCTTAGGATGTTGGAGAATGGTTTCAAATTTCTAGGAGTTATAATGAAAACTCTAAATGTTGAAAGATCTTATAATTTTTCAAAAAGTCAAAATTTAGTAATCAACATGTCAAATTTTAGTAATATAGTTTCATCAAAAGAGAAGGAGAAAGAGAATTTTCAAAGCAAAGCATAATGTGAGTGTGCTATAACATGCTTGCATTTTTGTTTGCTTTGGAAATTTCCAAGCCTTTGGCATGGATTTTCCTTGGGCTTCCAACCCAAATCCTTGGAGTGACTTTTTACTGTCCAAAGATGTGTTTTTACAAATTATAAAAAATGTCATAATCTTGAGCATGCTCCCCATCAAGTATGCACATGTTTCAATGTCAAGTCAAAAAAGCACCATTATAATGTTAAGCTCTCTCTTAGCTATCTAGCCATGTAATTTTTTTCATGTTTTGTGTTAAGGTTTTCATCTTTAATTTATTTTGTTAGTGTATTTGTTTTTTTTCCAAAAACCAATGTTTGGTGTTTTTTTACTTTATTTTTTAACTATTCATCAAAATTTCAAATAAATTACATTTTTAGTTCAAATAGAATCCATTCTACACATATTAACAAAATTGTTTTTTAATCAATTTTTAATTTTTTTTTTTTGGGGGAGGGAACACTCAATTTTCTATTTATCAAATGTGTCCACTTTGAAAATTGGTAAAAAGTCATATATTCATTAAAAAAATAGCAGAAAAATCAGGGATAAACTACATGGTGTTAGCTAGTTTCTCATTGAAGGGATTTTTGAAATACTAAAAAAAGAGTTAACATTTGAGGGGGGCTACGCCAAATGTTATGTTATGTTTTTTTGAAAAAAATAGGACCAATTTGTGTGACTCTCCTTTTTGAACCCCTTAATCTCTACCATTTAAAAAAAATAGTAGTTTAGAAAGTAGATTTAGAGCACTATGACTTGTTTTTATTGTATCTTCATATTTTTAGTGTTACTATCTTCAATTTCTCATCCAAGGTCAGTCTTTCCTAATTTTAGAAAAAAATGGCCACTTAAGACCCCTTTTTGGTCCCCCATCTTTTTGCACTTACCCTTGATTGTTATTTTGAATACCTCCACATTTAAATTTGATATGTGTGAAATATTTTAGTACATAAAAATTTATAAAAACTATACACTCTAGACCAATACAATATTTATTGGGTTTGATTATTTCCTAGCCATGAATAATAAGTGGAGATTCAATAATGGGAGGACTAACAGGTATTGAAACCATGATAATTTTTGACAATATACATTTTGATTTAGACCCAACATTGTTCTATGATAGATGAGGGAGCTCAAAAAATTTCTTTTATTAACTTTTATCTTTTTTTGCTTTCTAAGTTGGATTGGTGGAAGAAAGAACATCATCTTTCTTATTTGCAATGCTATTATGTGACACATGAGGGGGCTTAAATTCCTCTTTGAGGAATTTTTATCTTTACCTATTTTTTTAGTTGAACTTCTTGAACAAGGAACATCATTTTCTATAAGATCTTTCTTCTCTACTAAGATATTGAATATGTGTTCTTGAAGTTAATTTTATAAATTATTTATTTATTGAGCTAAAAAACTTGTATTAGTTATAAAATTTCATAAATAAAGGCTTGCACTGATGCCAAAATTATGAGTTATCTATGCTTCTTATTTTTTCTAGCATTAATGTGCAAAGATATCATGTCATTGATGAATGATGTTGACATGATTACAAATACTATACACATTCAAGTTGAGTACCACCAATAATATTCAAAGAATATAATTCACAACACCTAATGAATTTTGTTATCAAGAGGAAATATATTGGTTCCTTATCACTCCAAGAGGTTTCCTTTTTCTATATATCACTAGATCAATATCTGAACCTCTTGATATGTTCACTCTTTTAATGTACCTATCAGTATGTGAACAAATTTAATCATTTCAATATAATCATTGGTACATGAAATTTAGGTTAAATCATGTGAGAATAGAGAGATGC
>VDFB02281492.1:141718055-141736231 GCA_007258455.2 Sequoia sempervirens | reverse complement strand
AATCCACTCAAGATCACTTCAAACTGATTGTAGATTCAAGAAGTAGATGAAAAATCATGCACTTTAAAAAAAAATAGCACATGAAAAGGAGTTTGTATGAGCCCGAACGGCCTTTCTTTGAAGCTAAGTAATGGTATAAGATGTACAGCCATGAAACTAAAAATTATGAAAAAATCTGGTTCCACAAAACTGTAGAAACCGAAAGTACACCATCAAGCAAGTACATGCTGAAAAATTAGGCCCAAATAAAAAAATTGCTCAAAAGGAGCAAAATGAGCTAGATATGGGCCTCCTTCCAAAGTTGGACCCAAAGAAAAATGCCCAATGGGGCAAAATTTGAAAACTGCGACTATCACGACGATACCGACGCCGTGTATCTTGGGATAAAGAATCGGAGGCCTATGGCCCGCCAAAGAAAAACTGCCTATTGTCCCAGACTGATGCACCATTGATCGCCGATCACTTCCACTGAGGAGTACAAAATGAGGCAACAATCGGTGGATGACGTGGCAATGATGATGTCTCCCTCTATATTGGAACTGGGCGTCAGAAATTCTAAAACCGGTCACGGATTTTGACACTGGATCACTGAAATTGAAATCATCAGATGGATTTTGTCACCATATTTGGTAGGTGGGCCCTACCCATCGCATTCTCAAGTGACTCGCTAATTTGGCCTTTATTATATTGTTTTGATTTTTTTATTTTTTCTAATTTTATTTATTTATTTTGATTTATAGTGTAATAATAAAAAAAAAAAATACATAATTTTTTTGATTTTTTTGATTTATTGATAAAATAGAAATACAATATTAATTTTTTTTTAATTCTCCTCGATGAAAATCAGAAAATGATTAATAATTAAAAAATTACAAAATCCTAAATACAATTTTTCTCAAGGGATTTTAAATTTTTCTAAAAAAATTTTCAAAAATTTTCAACTGATTTATTTGCAAAACCATAGAAAAAATTCAGAAAATTGAATAATACCCAAATTGGAGAATTTTTCAGATCTGGAGCTCCCGATGTCCGATTTGGATGAAACGAAAGGCGATCTCAACTGGAAACAGCCTCCCGAACACAATGGTGGACTTAGATTTGGCGTAGGATGCTCCAAAATGCTGCAGAAACATAGATCTCTCCAAAATGGTGATCCAAAGACGCTCCAATGGCTCTGATACCATGTAAGAATTGGCTATGAAGGTAGCCACCTAGGATCTAGAGGCCTAATAGAAAGCACAAAATAGAGAGAAAATAATGTGACAAGAATAAACTGTATTCAATGTCAATAATATGAGATGCAATACTCAATACTCAATACAATGCATAGGAGACCCCTTGGATATATAGCCAAGGTGAGAACATAGGAGGGCATAAGATTATGACAAGTGTCGTAATCTTATGACATGTGACAACAATGAAGAGTTATCACTCCATCTAAAGTGGAAAAAGATAATGTGATAATCTCCCACAAAAGGTGGAGAGATGATCACATGATGTGTCCACAAAAGGTGGAAGTGATGAGGTATGAGATGTCAACTCCACCAAAGGTGGAAAATCTCCAACAACCTCCTATGTGGTCCCTAAGTAAACTTAAGTAAGGTGTAATTATGACCTAGGACAAGGTACAAGACATTTAATTACACCAACAATTGATCTCTTTAGATCATTACATACTAAACCCTATCACCTTGACTTCATTTTTATATATATTGCTAAATACCAACAACAAAAGGATTGCATGGATGACTATTTAAACACCCCTATTACCCAGATTGATCGAATTCTCTCATTAGCCTTCAACAACTTGCATTTGAATTTGGCTTGCAACCTATGCCCGAGAATGCATTGTAATGTTTATGTCTGGAATTTGCATGTTCACCCTATTGGTCAGACGATTTGGCATGGAGACAATTTGTTGCAGACCTTGAACACACTGATGAGATAGGAGAAAGGAAAGTGCATGATACTTCCTTTTAAAATTATTAATCTCCTTCTTATCAAAATCAAAATGAAACCTGCTCAAAGCTTGATATAGGTAAGCCAATGATCCTTTGAGTAAAGAGAGTTTGAAGGCTTTGTAGGTGTCAACATATCTCTGTTTGTGGTAGAGATAATGTTTGGGAAAGAGGCTACCAATAAACCCTTCACCATGTGTAAGATCATAGCCTTGAACACTCTACAACAAAGCACCATCTTGCAAATATTTTTCCTTCATAGTTTTTTTAGCAACAAACTAAAGAAATTTGAAATTTTGAAGCAAGTCCATCGCATTAGATAGGAAGATAGAAAGAAGATTCGCAGGAAAAACAATTCGTTGTGAGCCAGTGTGTAGGATCTCTTCTCCTATCAAAGTTTTGATACAGTTTAAGACTATTGAATAGTTTACCTTAAACAAATGATGCAAATGTTCATCTTCTATGCAATTAGAAAACAAAAGCTCCCACGGCCGAACCACCACTGCCATTTTGTAGTTTCTGGGGTGAAACTCTAAGTTATTCAAAGCCACCACTCAACACCCATTGAGTGCCATCTTGTGAGAAGAAGTTTTAACGACCAAGCTTCGTACTAGATGGGAAGAGAGATAGTCACAAAGAGCCGAACTCACATTGAACAAGACAAGCAGAAGACAACTTTTAACTTTGCAAAATGACAATGAGAATGAAAAAATTTAAAGGAAAAATGCAAGACCCAATCCTTTATTGGAAATGATATCGATTAGGTGTGACATGCTTGATATCTTGCATTGTAATTTGGAAAATATTTAAGTGTCAAATCCATTTAATGGTTTCCCTTAAGCTTGCTTCTAACGTCACCACCTTTCCTTAAGCATATGCAAATGTAATGAGTTAAGAAAGTATTAGTACTAACAACCTACAAACACAAAAAATAGAGTTAGAGAAAAATAGATGGTGGCATGTAGTAATCTCTTGTGTCATATTTCCATGCATATGAATGTGCTGGATGGGACTAGTTGCTTAGCTTGGCTACTCCAGTTATGATGAAATTTTAAGTAGGCCATAATCATTCTTGGATGACCTCATAATGTTGTTCCTTAAAACTTAGTCCAAAGTGCTTTAGAAAGAACATGTGGCAGGTGATTGGGATTAAGTTTTTGTACAAAATTATTCTTTGGATGCTCTTAGGCCAACGACACCATGTGGACCTTAAGCAAAAAGCCTTATCAAGCATATGAAGATTGTGAACTATAGCAATCTTCATTTATTGAATATAAACTGTGGAAACCCCTTATTTGAACTACTTGAATATCTTACTATTAACCCTTAGCATCTTGATTTATTAACTCAATCAATTGTGGAAACACACTTAACTAATTTGTGTCATTGATAACCCTAACCTCTATAGCATCACTTCCCAAACATGCAAGAAATTCTGCTACCTTGTTTCCTTCTCTATACGTATGAGAAATTATGGAAGCCTTAAACTTGTCTAACAATGCCCATAATTTGTGTAATATATACCTTAAATTCTAGTTATGAATCTTTATTTCTCTACATGCGTTAACAATTATCATTGAGTCCTCTTCTATATGAAGATTTGAAATTCCTAGTTGCATTGCTAACTCCACACCCAATAATAAAGATTGAGCTTATGCACTATTATTGGTTCCTTGTTGTAAATGAATTGAGGAAGCTACCAAAATTTTCCCTAATGAATTTCTTATGCAAATTCCTACTCTTGAATTTCCTAGGTTTCCCTTAGATGCTCTGTCAAAATTTAGTTTTGCAAAGTCAGCTTGAGGGGGGATCCATTTAATTGAAATTTTGTACACTTTTGGAATACCACTTTTGAGTAGACTACCATCAAATGGTAACTTGATTCCCTTCCAATTCTTCAATAAATAGTTGTCCCAATTTGTGAACAATGAATTGGTCATTTTATCATTTTGAACGCATGAGTTGATCCCTTTTGAGATTGCCTTTTCAATCTTCATATTTGTTAGTTCAATTGAAGATTTAGTTTTTTTGAAGATTCTCATGTTATGCTCCCACCAAATATTCCATACAACAAGTACCAGAATCATATACCAAATACATGCAAAGAAAGAGGATTGGTATAATAATGACCAACTTTGAAATAGATCTCAAAGAGTATTTGGAAGGGGAATGAAGAGATCCAATTTATTTTTAATAAAATTCCAACATTGATGAGAAAACTTACACTGCAAGAGCAAGTGGTCTACTATTTCTAACTCTTCTTCACATAATGGGAATTTAAATGGATTCACTATCTTCAATTTCACTAAACGATCACTTGTTAGAATTCTTTTTTGTATGGCAAGCCAAGAAAAATTTCCTGCCTTTGGTAAAACTTTATTATTCCAACATAAAGAAAATGCTCGTTGCGGCTATGAGTTATTTTTGGATTGACTTAGAATTGCATACCCTTCCTTTATAGAATATATCCCAACCTTTGAAGCTGCCAATATTATTTTATCTGATTTTGTTGACTGGTAAACTACTCTTTCCTTTAACACATTGCAAAAGAGATCAGACTGTTGAGCACTGAGAAGGCTGCTTGAAGGTTTTTTCCACACAATTGTCCCTGTTAAAGAGTTCGACGATTGTACATAGTCTATCAAATTTTCACCCCAAGCTGCAAATAAAATTGTTCTTATCTCCTGTAGGTCCTTATTTTCTGGCAATGGAGGTTTCCCATGCCATGAGTCTGACCAGAATTGTATGCTTTGACCATCATTAACTTCCCATGAATAAAACTTAGTAATGAGGTTCATGCTATTAAGAATGAAATTCCAAATAGCAGATCCCTTTGGAGGATCAACCATTGTTAATACTCTTGTCAGATTATCATTGTCTAAGGATTTGGCTTGTAATATTCTAGTCCATTCTACATTTGGATTGGAGTAGATTTTCCATACTATTTTAGCTCTGAAGGCTTTATTTCTCCACAAGATATTCTAAATTCCTGCCCCCCACTGATTCTTTCCTTTTTCCATACCATCTAAAGAGATGAGAGGCACTTTTTTTCTGCTCAGTGATATTTCCTTTCCAAAGAAAAGATCTTATAATTTTTTCAATTTCAGAAATTATAGATGATGGAGCTTTAAGAACAGCCAGAAAATAGTTTGGAATTGATAATAAAACTGATTTAATGAGGAGAATTCTTCCTCTAGACAATGATAACCACCTGAATTTCCATATTAGGATTCTTGACTTAAGTCTAGAAATGTAGAAATCTTGATAAATTTTATTTCTATAATTCTTCAAATTTATAATAATTGTTTTAATATTTTTTTTATAAATGTAAAGAAAACTTTGAATGGCTAAAAAATTTAGGAAAAAGTGACGTTGAGTTGAAATCAAGAAAAAATACTAAAAAATTTCATTTTCCTCTGAATTTCTTTTCTCAAATAGATAACTTCAATATCTAGTGCATTGAAAAAAATTAAAAAATTTTGATGTATATTTTCCTCATAATAACATTTTAAAGTTAAACGTACCCGAATTTGATAGTTTTCATTTGACGTCAACTATTGTATTTTTTTTAATTATTTTCAATAAATAAATTATACCCTTTTTAAGAGATTCTCTTGTCTAGTGCATCATATATTTTTCAAATTTTTAATATGTTTTAGTATTTTTTTTATTTCTAATAATCCTCATTTTTTATTTTAACAACCTACTTGCATTATTTAAAATAAAAAACATAATCAAAAAATATCAAAAATATATATTTCAATTCTTGACTCCAAGCTCTACAAAATGGTTTTTTATATTTTTGAAAAAAATCATTTTGACTAAAAAATATCATGTTCAAGTTGATTTTTTTAAAAATTTCTAAAAAAGAATGAGGTGGCTACCAACAAGGATGCCACATAGACAGTTTCGATAGATAGGGTTTTAGTTGAAACCCTTTCTATAGAAACCTTACACATATATTGAGTCGCATTTTAAAGTGATAAAGGAAAAAATTCAAATTTTGTAGTTTCGGGAAAAAGGGTTTCACTTGAAACTTTATGTGCCATTTATAGGCCATGTGGTTTCGGGAAAAATACCAAAACTGTTTAGGTTGAAAGGGTTTCGCTCGAAACTATTTCGTTGGCTACAAATGTGACACAAGTTCATGCTTTTACCTAAAAGGTGGATCAGTTACTGATCATTTAAATGAGTTTAACATAGTTACCAATCAATTAAATTCTATAAATATATATTTTGATGAAGAAATTAGAGCTTTGTTTATTTTGTGTTTTTTTCTTGAAAATTGGAATAACTTGTAATGGTGGTTAGCAATTCTATTTCTAGATCAAACACATTGAAATTTAATGATGTTGTTGGTGTGATTCTGAGTGGGGAAATTCATAGGAAAAGCTTAGGTGGAAGTTCCACAGCAGGTAATGTTTTAAATGCAGAAAGTAGAGGCAAATCAAAGGAGAGAGGGGAAGGTTTTGGAGGTCATTGGAAATCATGAGGAAAATCAAAGGACAAAAGGTCCCAATCTAGAGGGAAGAAGTATTACCGATACTATGGGAAGTTGGGTCATCTGAAGAAAGATTGTTGATCTAAGAAGAATAAATCTGGAGACAAACAAGAAGGCAATAAGGAGGAAAATGTGTTAAGTAATAAATTTAAAGATGATGCATTAATTCTTTCCCTTGATAATGTTGATGATTTGTGGGTGTTAGATTCAAAGACTTCATTTCATGCAACACACCATAAAATTTATTTTCTTGATTATGTTCGAGGGGATTTTGGGTTGGTTTATTTAGGAGATAAAAAACCCTATCATATTGTTGGAATGGGAAGAATCAAGATTAAGTTACAAAATGACAATCATTGGATACTACAAGAGGTAAGGCATGCTCCAAGGTTGAGTAGAAATTTAATTTCAGCAAGGAAACTAGGTGATGAAGGTTGTGTTGTTACTTTTAGTGATAATTTTGGAAGGTTACAAAAGGTGCCTTAGTAGTAGCAAAAGGTGTGAAAGTAGGCACCTTCTATATTTGTATAGGTCATACTATTCCTTCTACTTTAGTTGTTGGAAAAAATGGTTGCAACAATTGTTGTGGGTTTGATAATGGTTGATGCGGGTTCTCTAATAGACTCAGGAACAGTTGTGGGTTTGCACAAAGAGAATGAAACAGTTGTTACAGTTTTGAGACATCACTATGGCATAACAGACTTGGGCATATGAGTGAAAAAGGTATGAAGGTACTTCATTCAAAGAAGGTTTTACTAGGTCTGAAATGCCTTAATATGGATTTCTGTGAAAGTTGTATGGAAAATAAAAGAGGGTTAAATTTCTCAAGGATGTGAAGAAAAAGAAAGATGAGAAGTTGGAGCTTGTGCATATGGATGTATGGGAACCAACTCAAGTATCTTCTCTTGGTGGCTCTTGGTATTATGTTACTTTTATAGATGATGCAAATAGGAAAACTTGGATTTATTTCCTTAGACAAAAATGTAATGTATCTGAAATATTTAATAAATGGAAAAGCTTGGTTGAAAATGAGACTGGTAAAAAATTAAAATGTATCAGATCTAATAATGGTGGTTAGTATTGCAACAAAGAGTTTGCGGATTATTTTTCATCCAATGGAATTCATAGGCAAAAGATAGTTCTAGGGACTCCACATGAGAATGGAGTGGCTAAACGCATGAATAAGACAATAATGGAGCATGCATAGAGTATGAAATTGCATGATGGTATGCCTTTAAAAATATGGGCAGAGGTTGTCAATACTATTGTTTATTTAATTAAAAAATTTCCTTTTGTTCCTTTGAGTTGTGGTATCCCAAAGGAAACATGGATAGGTAAGAAGGCGGGTTATTCTTTTCTCAACACCTTATGTTGTGAAGAATTTGCACATCCAGATTTAAAAATAGAACTAAGATGGAAGAAAAATAAAAAAGTATATATTCATCGGATATGGCATTGATGAATTTGGTTATAGGCTTTGGGATTTTGAAAATCTAAAAATTGTGAGAAGCAGGAATGTTGTATTAAATGAGAATGTGTTGTACAAAGATTAGTTGCAACAACATGAGAAGAAAGAAAAGGATTTATGTGGTGTTGGATGATACTCTAGACATTGATGTTCCAATGGTTCCTTATGCTCTGCAACATCAATAGAAAATACCATAAACTTTAGTGAATGTTAAATGATCATCAAGGCCTCTTGAAATATTTTCTCCCTCTTTGTATTCTATTTTTTTGAATGATTTTGGTGAACTGGAATGTTATGATGAGGTTATACAGGTGGATACAAAGGTTTAGTGGGAGATTGGAATGGAAGAAGAAATGGACCCCTTGCTAAAAAAATAGACTTGGTAATTATGCAAGTTGCTTGTAGATAAAAAGCTTTACCAAATAAATGGGTTTACAGGCTAAAAGAGGAAGGCGGGAAGAAAATATTTAAAGCTATACTTGTAGTTAAAGGATTTGCATAGAAAATGCAATAATCTTGATGAGATATTTTCTTCAATTGTTAAAACAATTTCTATTCATATTGTTTTAAGTATTGTGGTTACTGATGACTTGCATCTTGAATAAATAGATGTGAAAATTACTGTAAGTATGAAGGTGTTTTCATTGATGTCATCTAGTTGTTGTTTTCATTGGTGTCAAGGAAGTTGGTTATTGGTTGTATATGTTGAGGATATCGAGAAAATTGTAATAAAGAAGGTTTATAGGTTGTGCATGTATAGTTAAGATGTTGAAGAAGTGTTATGAGTACATGGAGTTATCCTTATGTTTCTATGTCTAAAGGTGTGTTAGAGTGAAGTATGAACTACAATGATGTCTCTAGTACTTGGGTTCCAGGTGCTTTTGAGAAAATTTGATAAGATAAAGTGAGAAAATAGTGCCATGCAGGTATTTAGTGTATGCTATGGGATGTGCTATGCGTTTCTTCTAGCTTGATGCTACATTTGTGTGGATATGAGGTATTGTTCATGATTGTTGGTAGCTTCTATATCTAGAATTTGGGAGATTTTGGATTGTCGTATAGTGTGAGATATTTTCACCAGTATGCGAACTGTGCATTTTAGTGTGTCTGGTTGTTGTCTAGGAGAAATGTATTTGCTTCGCATTTCTCCACATTTTGGTTTCAGGACTTGCAATTCTAAGAATATGTTGATGAGGTTGATCTCTTTCTTGGTTCAAGAGTATTTGATATTTGGTGTTGTTGTTGATGAGTTTATGAGTTACAGTGTATTCTAGTGGCTAACAGGGTTATTCAAATGTACAAAATATTCATACTTTTTAGGTGAAGTTTGTTGTGAATCTTCTAGATGAATTTTCAAGTGAAGTTTGTTGTTCAATAATATTGGACCGAGTTAAGGATGTGTGTGCTTAATTGTTTTATGTGTTTTGAATGGGTGTTGACCGACCTTGTGTTAAACACTACTTACAAAGTTCATGGAAATGTGTTGAGGAGCGTTGGGACTCATTTAGGTCCTCATTAAGCATATGTATAGGTTGCCCTCATTCTCTTCCACTGTAGGAATGATTTGGTGCCAACCTAATTTGAATTTGTAAATACAAATTATGTATGACTGACCTTGGAATGACTTCAAGGTTGAAGATGGTATAAGTACAATTTGAGTTGTTTGTGAATGACAAGAAAGAGATATGTGAGATATGTGTGTGTGATGCAAGTTTGAGAAGATCGGTGTGAATTTCAAAGTGTTGAGTTCCTGAAGGCAGTGAGATGAAGGTGTACTCTATCTTTCAAGCGTTTCTTGTGAGAAAATTGTGGTGGAATCTTTGTTACATTGAGATAGTCTTATCCTTGTAACAATTCTATTCTATCTTCTTTGTAATTTTGTGGCAATGAGCCCTCATTGGACAATGTGTCATGTCCTGGGCAGTGAACCTTTGTATTCGGTTTTGGAATTCTTTATATTGTGAGCTAATCCTCACCATGGTTTTTCCCTTATTGGGTTTTCCACGTAAATCTAGTGTTATTGTCTGCATAGTTTTATTACTTTTAGTTTTAGTTTTTGCATTTAACAATTAAACATATTAGTAGAGTAAAATTTTATGAATGCATGTAAATCTAACTTCTATTGAGGGTTTTAAAGCTTAAAATTGTTACAACTAATTCACCCCCCTCTGAGTTGTCTTGTTCAACAATTGGTATCAGAACGAGGTTCCTTGGAGAAGAGTTTAACCGCTTAAGGAAGGTCTAGGATGGAGAGAAAGATCACCATTGAGTGTCCTAGGTTCGATGGCAGTGACTATGCATTCTAGAAAAAATATATAGAAGGATATCTATCATACTATGGATATGAGACCAAAAATTCTATTCAGAACTAGTATGTTGCTCCTGCAAATGGTCCAAGTATTGTTGATGAGATCAAAGTGCATGAAATCAACAATAAGGAAAGGTTTATTATTGTAAATAGTCTTTCACATTCTGAATTAGTTAAACTTATGAATCTGAAGACTGCTAAAGAGGTTTGGGATAAGTTGGAAAAGATGTATAGAGGAGATGAAAAGGTTAAACAAGAAAAGTTGCAAAACTTGGAGGCATAATTTGAGATCTTGTGAATGGGCAAAGATGAGAACATCAAATACTACATGTAGAGAGTAGATGAGCTAGTAGGTGGTGTAGATACTGCAAAAATGTCCTAAATGATATCATGCACTCAAATCAGGTATACTAACATCATTTCATCTCAAAATCCATCCTCTTTTTGCTTAATTAATTGAATTAGCCTAGCTAATTAATTAATTGCATCATTTTCATCTATTAACCTAACGCATCAAATCGGGTTAATTCCCCCCTTTTTCACGCTAACATTTCATCTCATTAAATTAAATAAATTGAAGTATTTGATTTAATTCCCTAAGTCATCTTATTTAATTAAATAACCCTAAGTTATTTAATTAAATGTCATTCCACCTTTCCCCCTTTCATTAAATCATTTAATTTAATGAATATCACTTTATTCCTCCAAAACCTCTAATTGTATGATTGAACCTTGTTTAATTAACAATTAATCTAATTTTCCTCCAAAAGGGGAATATTCCCATAGAATATTCCCTCCCCTTTTGCACAATTAAACTTTGTTTTAACTAGAAAAATATCTATTTCCTCACCCATGAATACTCCAAAGAATATTCTTTCTCCTCCAATCATTTAAAAAATGGATATTCTCACTTGGCTTCTTAGGCAAGCTAAACTTGTGACCTCTTGAGCAAGTTACCTTGTGACTTGTGTGTGCAGGTCAAAAGTGTGTTTGTTTGGAACAAATGGGAACCCTTGATTAAATCCCATTTTGCATTCTCACCCATTGATGAGAATCCATGATCCATGCCTCCTATTTCCTCCATCATTGATCGTTGATTAATCTTTTCAATCTCAGCCCTTCATTTCTCATTTGCTCTCCTATAAATAGAACACTATTTAGAGACAAATGGATCCATCTTTCAATTGGAAACTTATGATGTTGAATTTACTCACACTGACACTCACACTTTGTTCACATTTAGCATGTTTTAGTTCATTTTTAGTTGCATATTATTTTTAAGCTTTCATTAATGGATCCCTTGCATCCATCTTAGTTTTTTTATAAATTAGGGATTGAATCTTTTAGCTTAGAATTAGCTTATATTAGCTTAGCAATTGCATATTTAGATCTTTTTTAGCATAAAATAATGTTAATTTAGCTTAAATCATGTTTTCATCCATTTATCACAACAGTTTCATCGATTCTCTTCAATTGAATCAATTGAAACAAGCTTATTGATCACAGGATTGGGAAATGATTGTCATTTCACATCAACATGACACCAATTCCAAAACGGGATAAGTTTCAGATGGGGTAGAATAGACATTTCAATGTTTTTTATATTTAGAATGCTTCATTTCACTAAATGTTTAGTTTATCTTTAATTTGAATTATCTTGTTTGAAGATTGAGTATTAGTGGTTACATTAGGCTTTGATTCATCATGGATCAAGCATAATCAGCCCATACCGATATCCTCAGTTGACATTCTAGCACTAGAAGGAGGGAAAACTAATACTTTAACCAGTTTCTATCTCAAATTTTGTTCGTTTTTCTTTTTGCAGGAAACAACAAAACCCAAATCAATTATAGCGACACACTTTGAAGGGTCACGCCATGTAGCAATGCTATCTCAATCTGAAACAACAATGCCTATTAAATGCATTGATGTTGATTTAAATATGGCAACACTAATATAATATAGAGGTATCAAAGATTTTCAAATGGTGACGCCCAAAAAAATTGTGACGTTGTCATGCTCTCTATTCTTTCTGTAGAGTGACGCCCATTGTCACCAGAGCGACACTATTACAAATAGCGATGCCTAGTTTGGGTAAGAATTTTTATGATCATTTTTTCAGCATGTGCTTAAATTTTCTCGATTTATCATAATACTAACACACTTCTAACATTGTTTTGGTTGTTAGACTAACATGGTTTTGTAGGTTGGACTACATGGAGCTAAAGTGAAGAAAGCATTCTCATATTAAGATTTTGTGATTGTAACAAGCGTTTGACACTTTGGGGAAATTATAACCCAATTTCTTATGCTTTTTTACTTTCTGCTCTAGGACTCACTAAATTTTATTTGGGTTTAAAACGAACGCTTAAATGGGACTAAAATTGAACCCTCATTTTATCATCTTCTTTTGTGTTTAAAATTGAACAAGGCAACTTAACATTTCATTTGGTGCTTAAAATGAACTCATCACTTCTTTGAGGTTTTAAAATTTATGAATGTTTGTTGTGTTTTGTTGTGTTTTGATTTACAATGTTGTTATTGGATGCATATGCAATTCTCTAACACCACTCAACGATCTTGAGAAATAGAAATAGTCCTTAACACTTTGCAAAATCACCTACATCTTTCATTTCGGATTAAAAATGAACCCCTTGCGAGTGTAATAAAAAGGTGTGGTGTGTGTTCTCTCCTTGTTTCATAGAAACTAGGATGATTGAACTACAATTGTACTTCCTTGCTATTGTTTATATTTAGAGGGCCTACCTCCCTACTTCAAAAGGAGGGAACCACCCAAGCGGTAACAAGTTAAAGAAAAGCTCTTTCGAACCGTTATATAAATGTATGGTTGCAATGAAAATATTGATCAACAAGGAGTAGTACATGATAGCTCTCCCCTAGTATCTTTATGATGTGAAAAGCACTTGTTCTAATGGTTGGGAAACCTCTTGAGGGAGTTTATCATAGTATTCCTTGAACTATAAGCCCTTATTACAAACCATTGTTTAGAATCCAAAATCCTTAATACTTGTTGATGCAAGAATGATCGTTCTGAAGACACCCCACAATTTTACTATTCATTGTTAAAACAAAAAAATCCTTAGGATATTAGGATCTTCAAGATTTTGAGATTTGGTGGTCTTGAGAAGTGTGTGTCATTAAGGGAAGCCAGTGTTTCCAAATCTCTAATTGTTCAAAATGTCTTAGTGTTTGGATAAATCCAAGTAAATTCAACAAGCATAGCTTACTTCATCTTAGGATTCTCTGTAAATGATTGTGAGAGTTAGTTTCGATGCTGGCTTCAAACGCTATAACAAGCATCTTACTATCTTCCTCAAAATTTCAAACACTTTGGCCTAAATATGGATAGCTTTTGAATTATCCTTGATATTACTGCTTTTCCTAAGGATTTCTATCCTTATAGATTTCTAAATATCTTGACTTATATCTCAAATCCAAGATAATATACTAACTCCGCCATGATTTTCAAGGCTGCAAAATGGACATTGTGAAAGTTATGATTTTTGACATAAAATTTAGTTTGAAAAATTAATCAAGACAAGTGTTTGTGGTAAATAAATTCAATTTTAAGAAGATAAACCATTACAATTGAACCCTCCGTGCCATCATTTGGAGACCAATTGCTCCTGTTGAACAACCTGATCTTCCAGGTGATATCATTCAACCAAACTTTGAACTCATTAACAGAGAACAAACTGATCTCATTAGTAGTTTGAGAAGCTTCCCTTTTGAAAAAAAAGAAACACCTACCCAATGGAGAAATATAATAACAATCTTGGATGAAGAAGAGGAACAATTTGATATTGAGGCTGGAAGGACCATATTACCACCACCCATGTGGCAATAAATATCTTCCTTTCTTCAATAGACTTGAATTTTTCTAAATGATCTCACATAAAGCTAGGATCCCTAAAGTAAGGTCTACAGGTTGTTATTTTAGACTTAGGCATCTTAGTCCAAAAGCTCTCAAACAACACCTTTGGGCACTTCACGAAACTAGAACTAGGTTGGTGTATAATTTCTACAAATTTGCTTCAAGAAATAATCCAAACGTGTATTCCTTCTATTACTGTCAGAATCTTGGTCTTTTCCAACATTTCCAATTTCTCACATGATTTATCACACAATCAAAATCTGTAGGGGAAGATCTACATCTCGCTATTAAATACATAGGTATCGTAATTCAAAGTTTGGTAGGAAGTGGGCCTTAATACTTTATCGCAATTGTAACCTCTTTTTAAGAAACTATTATACTCGATCTAGGAGGAACCAAACAGATTTACATACCCATCATCATTACTTTAGGATTTGAAGACTTTTGGAGGAATAGCATCATTCTCACTACCTTGGTCTTGTCAAAACAAAAGTTCATTCTTGGTCAACATTGGGTCAAAAATTTCATTCACCCCTTCATCAAATTCCATCCTTCACTTCACCAAACTTTGAAAAATTTTAAACACACCACTTTTGGACTTAACATCTATCAAACCAATCCCTAGCTTGCCTACTTTGTATGTGAAATGTATCATTTTCTATGCATTTAGACAAGTTCATTATCATCTTTGAACTGGTTCAACTTGAAGACCACAATTCAACCCTAAATATTAACAAGTTCATTAACATCCTTTATCCCAACATCAAAACATCAACTTAAGTCAAAAGTGTTGTCCCAAAACATTTGCAAAGAACACTCTTTTCATCCCCCGTTATCACAATTTCTCCCAAAGGACTTAGAGCATCCCTTTTACCTAGATTTGAGTCAACTAGAGAGTTCAAACATTACAAAACACAACACAACTCTCCCAAAGGTGACACAAAATTTATGGTAAAGATGAGATCACAACACAAGAGAATTATGGAGAAAATAAAAGTTACATTTACCTCAAGTAATCCAAATCCTTTAGAATTTGATCTGAGAAGTCAAGATACCCCATCACAATAACCTTCATCACCATTAGGGCCATATGAGATAGAATATATCACAAACAATCCATTTGAACTCACTAGAGAAGAACTCATGGAATGTTAAGCCTTTGAAAACGTAGCTCCTATCTCCCGATCATTTGTTGCACAAAATTTAGCACAAAGATCCACAAATCTATCACTAGGGCTACATCAAACCTACATTCCTAGTATTGCAACAAGCCTTGCTCAAGACTTTGGCCATGCTTTTTCATTTTAAATCAACACACTTATGGGTACACTTGAAACCAATCCTCCATCTCACATGACCACATACTTGGACACACCTACCTTTGGTGCTCCTCCCCATTCCCATCCTAAAAATCATACACACCTCTTTGACTTCTCATTATCTACCATGATCTACATATTGAGACATCCTCTCTTCATTTTCATACCCATGAGTACCACAAGTGTTCCTACCATCACACAAAGCAGTGTGGATCTAGTATCTAAAAATAATGCACAAGGGCATATCAGTACCATACCATAGAATCAACCCTTAATGTAGATAGGGAAATCTTCATCTAATCCTCCAATTGGTTCATCTATACCATTGGTTTCCCAAAACACATCTATCACATCCATTATCAACTCATCCCAAAGTAATCCCTTAGTGACAAATCTGGTCAATACAGGTAATACATTGACTACATCCCTCACACAAGGGAATCCTCAAGACATGGGACAAGGAAACTTTTTTAATCAATGGACTCAAGGTCCTAGTGTGCCATTTCCATCGCACAATCTAATGGCACCACCCTCATATTTTCCCACCATCCCCTTTACCATGTATAGTCAAACAGGGTCTCAAACATACATTCCTCCACCTCAATCCACTATCTTACAAGGAATGTCAAACCAAGGGAATCCTCAACTCTCATCACCACACATCTAATTAAAATATCAATAATTCACAACTTTTAATTTATAATTCCATCCCACATTGTGGGCATACCTTTGGCTTTACTACAAAGTGCTTCATCAACAAGCAAATCTTGGTGTAAAGAATAACAACAACAAAAAGGCAACTACACACTATGCCAATGTCAGTGCTATAGTGGAAGGCCAACAACAACAACAATAAGAATGTTCTAGTAGCACAACAACAACAACAAAATCCATTTCACCTTAGCACAACAACAAAATCAAGCTCCAATACAACTAGTAGACATAATTAGCCTAAACAACAAACCCTAGTGGTACAACAACAACAAGCCTACTAGTTCAACAAGATGCCCAACAACAACAGTAAAACAACAAGGTTCCTAGACATAACTCTCAATCTCACATCATCAATCCAAATGTGTTAGGAACATATACATCAATACCTCAATCACTTTCACAAAATCTTGTACCCCACCATACACCCCATACAACACATCTTCATATCAAAATCTTGCATATAACTCATCCATCATCCCACCATATGTTCCTCTGCCAAATCCACAAGATGATCTAGCATCACAATTCTATATGTGCGCTATCTAAGAAATATAGACCTTTGAATGGCAAGGAAAAGAATCCTCATATACAAAATCATGTTCCCTCTATATCCATTTGATAGAAACATCACAATGGCACCATTCCCTTCCCACTCTAGAAATCCCCAAATTTGATAATTACAAAGGGAGAGGAAGTCATGTGGACCATGTCAAGGAGTTTAATGTCATGTGTATGGAGGTTGCTTACAATGATTCATATTTAATGGGCCTCTTCCCTCAAAGCTTAACAGGTCTTGCTATGGATTGGTTCTCTCACCTACCTCCCGATATCAAAACATTTCAAGAAATTACCAATAAATTCATCGATCACTTCTCCTTCAATCTTGACATGGATGTCAGCCTAGAGGAATTATACACTCTTAGAAAAAACAAAGAAGAAACTTTCACTAATTTCTTGCAACGGTGGAGACAAAGAGCTAGTAAAAGAAAGTGGCCTCTTCTTGATGAACAATAAGTGGGAATCATCATAACAAATCTAGATCCAGATCTATCCTTCCACTTGAAAATGTAGTGCATCACATCTTATGACGAGCTTGTCCCTAGATCCCTTAACATCAAGATAGCTCTAATCTCGTAGGGAAATACTCAAGCTTATAAAGACAATTACCCATCAACTTGTTCAAATGACAAGCCTCGTGTTTGGGCTAAGAAAAAGAACGTAACAAATGATGGTGTGGTAGACACTAAACTATTCCTAAGTTCTCCTAGGCCAAACAACACTCAAGTTTCTAACATCCAACCAACAGTGTAGCAAAAAACACCCCTGCAGAACAATCAAATCAATAACACTGAAATACAAAGGCGAACCCCTAATAAGAACAACTATCCTAAACAAAAGTACACAGTTATCTAAACCCATCAAAACCATCATGAAAAATTTGGTAGAGTCAAATAAGGATAACACTTCCCAACTTTGAAAACTACCAAGAGCCACAAGAGAAAGTCCATCTTTGCGAGCAACACAAATGACCTCTATGACTTTCACAAGATCAAAGGACACAAAACATCAAACTGCATGAGGCTCAAAAAAATTATCCAAGACCTCATAGAGAATGATACCATATCTATTGAGGTACCAACTAGAAATCAAGATCTTAAGATATACAAGAACCCTATGTCAGATCATAACAAAGAAAACAACACTGGGAAAGCTAAGGATTACAAAAAATTACATCATACCTATTCCAATGTAGTTGCTTCCTGTGATAGTGCCATAATTTTCATCACCATCAAAGGGAATAGTGCAGAGTTTGGAGTCACCACACGACGTGGTAAAGTAACCATTCAAGGAGTCCCACCCCAATCTAGGACACAACCTACTTAGCCAACAAGTACCATCAAGTATAATCTCTTAGATCAGCTTAAGAAAACCCCCACATAGATATCAATTCTAGAACCATTAAAGCTATCACCTGTGCATAGGGAAATCTTGGAGAAAGCTTTATCATATTCA
>VDFB02281492.1:141618966-141717955 GCA_007258455.2 Sequoia sempervirens | reverse complement strand
TTTTGAACGGCTACATTCCTTTAGTCTTGATAAGCAAATGACTCCATTCCGTAGATCAAATCTGCTACTGCATGAAGGTCCCTCTGGCACAGGAATGAAGCTGCTTCTGCCCGTGGTCAGTCGTGGCCTGGAAAATACATGGATCTGCAAAGCTATTCAACGTAGGTTGTGTCAACATTGAATCATGACAACCCCTTCTGATTGGTTGCGGTTTTGCTGTAGAGAGAGTAAGGTCCTGTGGAATGGGCGACAAAACTCCCACGCCTTGACTTCTAATCGCCTTCCGATGCATGCCAGCCAATTGCCAAGCCTCACGACTTCCCCCCTCGAGTCACTGGAAGTGATAAATGCAAACGCATGTAGGAGACTATGGACTTTGCATGAGTGGACTGCAAAAGGCAAGAGGTTGAGGGATTGAAGCATCAACAGGAAATAAAAGCTTCAATTGAAAGTCAAATGCCAGGGCATGAAGGATTTTTGACAGCTTTAAGTGACAGAAGAAATTGTGTAATTTCAACGCTGGGTCTATGTGATTTGAATGCCGTGGACCTCCTCTGCTTCACGTCTCCCTCTCACCAATTCCGACCTACAATATAACCAATTCGCCTCTCCAAACAAAAGAACAACACCGCTTGAGAATATTGCCCCTCTCTAAGCAGAGGTGTAGAGACTTTGTGGGTATGGATTGCAACACAGAGATTTCAATGCCAATCGATTCCACAGTAGGGGATCGGGTTTGCAAATTACGCAACAGTGTGGTGTGATGTGCAGGTTGACTGTTGGGTCGATCTGTTCGTTGATCCTCCCAACAATTATCTAAGTGTCAATGGCTCCGCGCCCTTTAAATACTTCCTGTTTAGCAAATCATTCGGTGCAGGGTTTCAAGTACACTCTGTAAAAATGGTGAGATTCAGAATCCAGAAATATTGAATATCTGCAGTTACAATAAAAGGGAGCAATTAATGGTTGGTGTGAGAAGAGATGGAAGGTATCTGCATTTATATCTGGGTATTGGCCACATTTCTCCCTGGCGCCGTTGGATTGCTTAAATTTTTATTTCACTCCTATTAAATTTCATGTGTAAACGTATCTGCATTTATTATCAGATATGGGTATTGGCCACATTTCTCCCTGGCGCCGTTGAATTGCTTAATTTTTATTTCACTCCTATTAAATTTCATGTGTGTAAACATATCTGCATTTATTATCAGATCTAGGTATTGGCCACATTTCTCCCGGGCATCGTTGGATTGCTTAAATTTTTATTTCACTCCTATTAAATTTCATGTGTGTAAACGTCTATCCTGGGGGTTTTCCTGCAGTGAGAGACCATGGGAAGTGTGTTTGGCACAAGGCTGGGTGGTAATAGTTGATTAAATAGGAGAAGGTTACGGATCTCTAAGGTTGATTACATTGTAAATCATAATTCTTCGCTTTTAAGAAATGGTAGCAGTCTACATGCGCCGAATGGTCTTGTGTTCTTTTCTCACATTTTCTAAAAGGTTTTGAGAGATACGGATAGAGATCATTAGGGTTGTCCAGGGCCAAAATTGGCAGGGGAAAGTGAGATTGGCAGGTATGGCTCTATGGCCGAGAGTGTCCAGGGGATGAAATTGTACCCCATCACTGGCACTGGAGAGTGTCTAGGGTATGAAATTGGAGAGAATCTCACCAGTGATGTAATGTGACAATCGGATAGATCACTGAGGAGACAAAAGTCCGACGTTTAAGGAAGACAGTGCATAGATTTCCAGCTCAAAATATATGCATATGTAGCTCTGGAAAAAACAGTCATATGATGCGCGCACACACAGCTTGTTCAGGAGGATCTGAAAGGCCTTAACACTAAATTTACAGGCATACAGCTTTTCCAAGTTCAACTTAAATCCTACCTAGCTCACATACTCTAACTGCAGCAAATTTTGAAATGAAAAATAAATGATTGAAAAGGCAAGATCTACCTTACCAGGTGTCAGACTGCAAAACACCTTTCTTCAGCGATTACAGAAGGTGAGGGTTTCTCGTATGCATACTAACTGCAATCTATATTTTTTTAGATACATTAATGTTGATAACTCCACTATTCCATGTGTTATATTTTATTGGTGACTAGATTTGCATTTTGATGAGAGATGCACTCTTTTACTTGTTTATTTTCTCTGTAAAAGAAATATGGTTTAATAAATGCTAGGCTTCGATAGTTAAAAGCAATAATCTTTTAATCTATGAACAACTGTATTCTTTTTTCCAGATATCTTTTTCATTCTCAGGGTACAAATGGCAGAGAAGAGCAAAACAACACCTGTAAAAGAACGGTCTGTTCGTTTAGCAGATTCAGAACACCTTGACTTATGGTTAGAAGATGCGACGGGCAGGTTTGATAAGGCATTTTATAATTGAGGAAAGGATTCTGCTGTGTCGATAAACAGAGTGCCTATGTATCTCAAGGGTTTAAACATAGATGCATATGAGCCTCGGGTTGTCTCTTTGGGCCTTTTTCACCACAAGATATGTCACCCACTCTCTGAAAGAGTTATACAAAATAAATGCCGTGAATCGATCATTGAAAAGGCTCCCCAAAAACGATCAGGACGTGCAGTCTCTAGTGGAAGAAATGCGAAAATTGCTTCAAGAAATTGAAGATAGCTATGAAGGAAAAGAAGAGTGTGAGGACAAAGTCCTTGCGTGGCTGTTCACTCTAGATGGGTGCTTCATTCTAGAGACTCTCAGGCTTCTCAGTGATGAATCACAATGGACCCTCGATGCTGAGTGGCAATGGAACCTCAATGGTGATTCAGGATGGAACCCAGTTTTTAATAGAAAAAGGGTCTAGTCTTGTCAATTTGATATCTTCACTGATCTCCTTATGCTTGAAAATCAGGTTCCCATAGTCGTCCTCGTTAGGCTCTTTGAATTGGAGGAAGATTTAAACGAGGAGACAGCTAAGGCAGAGCTGCTTAGAATGATATGGGAAGGTATAATTGCCTTGGCTCACCCTTTCAATTATTCTCTGCAGCCAAAAACAGATCAATCACTAACAGAGAATAAAGAGCGTGAGACAAAATTGATGGAAGAACTAAAGTTAAAAGTACAAAGATCTGAAGCCATACAATTACATTTTGAGATTTTTTCACGAGTTCATTGTGTATGATTCCAAGAGTACCCATGAAGAGGAAAAAACAGAGGATATTCGTGTTACTCTACCAGTGGGAGGCAATCATCATCATCATCGAACACCTCATAATCGTAGCAAAGACGACTAGTGGATTAAAGGCTTTTACAGCATTGTTCGCCTGAAAAAACCAAAAATATTTTATATCTGCCCTGAAGTTTCTCTGCTGAAATATCCGTCTTTGCTGAAAGAAGAGCTTCCTTGTAGCATTGTTAGCCACTGTTCAGATTCATCTCCTGTAGCGTAAGTTACAATAGTATTTAGGCATTTATTTATATTTTAGGATTTTGATATTATATTCTTGTTAAACAGATTATTTATACTTTAACAGATTCTTGCTGTCAAACCTCAAAAATCCTGAAGACTCTCATGGACCAGAAAGCTTTCTCCACAGCCTCCAATAGTCAACTAAGATGTCACAACAGGTTCATTTTCAGTCATATTTAATAATTTTCTTTGCATTAATTATTTGGGCTTGGAAATTCTATTTTCTATTTGTGAAAATATTCAAATGTACACCATTGTTTAATTTGTGAGCAATTTTCTTAGAGTATCCATGATATGAAATAAATTTCAATGCTATGTATTATGGCCTTTATACTGAATGATGAACATGATTTCATTTCAAAGCTTAAGTTTGTATCCTAGAATCGTGGGGCCGTAAACATTAATCAACAAGAGATATAACATAGACAAAATTATTTATACCTCTAATTGTATCCAATTTAGGGTGGAGTGAGAACCTCAACAAAAATGTGAAAAGGATGCCAAAGGACCCTCGACCCATTGGCTGCACTAACTGCATCCACCCTAGTACCCATCCAACCTAAGCAATAAGGAACAACTTTGTTTCTTGCAACTTTAGTTTTGTTCCTAAAGTATAATTATATCAATAAACACGTGATCACTGTGGCACTTGGTCATGAATGCCCTTAACATTCTTGGTGTAGATCTTCATTGCTCTATAAGAGAAGGGACTTGTCCCTTAGACCTTGGAAGATAATTTCTTAAGGAATATAGACCTTTTTCCAATGTAGTTTGCTCCCTTTTCTATTTGGTTGTTTTCCTACCTCTCTTGCATCCTAAACTAATGTTGGCCTTGAGCAATCTAGAGGCTAATTAACTAATGCACCTCATGTCACTACTACCCATAGAATCCTTTGATTAATTCTCGAAGCTCAACCATTCCTCATTATTCTTCACATTCAGAACCATTCCTTCCTCATTATAGGCTAGTGGATTAAAGGAATGATAGCAAGTTTTCTTGGATTAATGATCAAGACCAAATTTATTGTTGTTTTGGATTATTCTTTGATTTCCTCAGTTTTAGCTGAACTCTTAGTTTCACTGTTCTTTTCCTTAGGGAATGAGCATTGAGTCACTTGATAGTTGGCTTCCTTACACAATTGACGTCCACATGATCATGGCCTCTATAATGTACATAAAAGAATTTATTTTTCTCAATTTCCAACCTTTCAATCAAATCCTAACGCAGACAAACATTTACACTCTCTCCTTCAGCATACAAAAATAAAAATAATTTCGAATAAGACATAGGTAGTGTTTCTTCAATTTCAAACTTACAACTTATTACACATTTGATTGCCAATTAAAATGATTGTTGACAATTTAATTTGTCAATAGAAATAATTTAAAAACTTGCAATAAAGATGTAAAGAAACTCAATTTATTTAAAATAGATACAACTGTTTGCAATTTCATTTGATTTCATTGGTCTCTGATGTTTATACATTCCAACTCCACACTTATACCTTTCTAAAATGTTCCTTATTACATACCCTGCATAGCACTTCGTTCTTTGCATCAACACTTTATTTCATTCTAAAAATCAACTTTTTTTCCTCCAAACTGCCATAATTCTCTTTTGTACTCATATTAGACGTCCTATTTCCTCTATGCTGCCTCTTTTCAAATTCTATCTTCTTTAATTTCTATGTAGTTTTGTTTATTCAAACTCTCTATGAATAGCAATTCTTGCCCTATTCCAAAGGTGCAACCTCTTTTCGTCCTCTTGCACTTAGCCTTCTTTACGCTTCTCAATCTATCCTATGCAGTCCCAATCACCCTTGAGTAGAACTTTTTTCAATCTCCCTCCATTTACCACGCTGCCCCCCACCTTCTATCTGTTGTTACAAATTAAATTGCTAATAAAATGGGTGCAGCCTCTACTTACATGCATTATGTCTTATTTTCATTTGCAATTTAAATTTTTAAATGCTCTTAACATAGGCGCAACCCCTCTTGTTGAGTTTTTTCCACAAGCAACCTCTTCTTCCTACTCACACCCCCTTCCCTGGCAATTTTTCAATCTGAATTTTTTTATTGTCTTCCTACTACCCTTTTCATTCTCCACACCTCTTCATATGCCTTCCCTTTAACATTTTAATTTCTCTGATATGCATTTATTTTCAATTTTGAAATTCTAAAATGTCAACTTACAATGGCATGACCCTATGCCTCCTCAGATATGCATTTCACATTTTTTATTTTAAAATGTCTCTTTCTTGCCATCATATGCCCCCAATCTGCAATTTTTTATTTTTTATTTTAATTTTTACTTATGTTCTTTCTTCTTCCAACGTTGACTCATTCAAAGTCTCCTCTTCGAATGACATTTCATTTCTCTTAAATTCTATTCTTCAAAGGGATTGATTATTTATTTTCCCCAACGCATCCATCGAGTGCTAAAATAAATAATATATAGAGGAAGACGCAATCACCAATTGAATATCCAAACAACGAAGTTACTGGTGAACTTGAAAATTGAAGATACAACAATTTTGTTGATGCAAATTGCTAATACCCCAGATGCTCCTGCATCAAATCCCTAGATGATTTGGAAATGGTGATTCAGTTTAAGATTTTGTGGATCAAGGCCACCATTATGAGGGAATATATGTGAGAATTCTTGTTGATTAGGTCCTAGTTGACGGAATAGATTGTTCCTACACAAGCACTGTTCTTCAATAAACAATTGTTGATGTAGTACTCCTCTAGAATATTGTATTGTTGTATTTCACATGGAGCATAATTAGGGTAGCATTAGAGAGGATTGAAGTTTGGAATCTATTCCTAAATGTGAAGGGTGGAATCACCCGCTTTCTATGGTGTGTTCTTTAGAACAAAATCCTTATTAGCACTCTTCCAAAATTCACTAGAAAAAAAAGCCCTTTGGTAAGAATTTCATTGCACCTCTTGCACCCTAAGAGGTGAGGATTGAATCCTCAATTTGGTTTTGTGTCCCTTTCCCACTTATCCCTCTTCCAATTAGTGCACATTCTAGTAAGGAATTTTCCATATACATGTCATCCAAGTGGACAATCATTATTTGTTCATTCGTGCTAGAATTTGTATATTACCGATTTTGGCACCAAGCCTTTTTTTAGAATTAATTCAAAAGAAATAGATTATAGTGCATTAAGGTATTAAAATTATATGACATATAATGAGGTTCTTTGAGGAAGCAACCTCGTATGATCACTCTGAATATAATGAAATTCTTTAGAATTGTATTTCTTGTTCTCTCATTTCACTCTATTTCTTTCTATCTTTAATCCTTTAGTTATCTTTACTATTTACTTCTAATCCTTTACCTCTTTCTCTCACACCTTTTGTTTTATGTTCTCTCATTCTTTTTGTCCCTTTCTTTATCTTTCTTTTCAACTCTTCCTTGCTTTCTCTCAAATTTTCTTCTTTCTTTTCTTAGTCTATCTTTTTTCTTTCTCTCACTTTGTACTTTCTTTCTTTGTGTTGTTTTTCCCTGTTTCCTTTTGTTTTTATGTATTTCTCCATCTATCTTTCTACTTTTTCATCTCTTTTTTTCATTAATTTCTCTAGTGTTTTTAATTTTTCTCTATTTTTTTTCTTGGTTCAATTGTCTCTTTCTTTCCTTTTTCTTTTCTATTCTTTCACTATCAATATCTTTTTAATTCCCTT
Source organism: Sequoia sempervirens (assembly GCA_007258455.2). Lineage (NCBI taxonomy): Eukaryota > Viridiplantae > Streptophyta > Pinopsida > Cupressales > Cupressaceae > Sequoia > Sequoia sempervirens. Next base: position 141,710,826 of record VDFB02281492.1, on the reverse strand, counting down.
ATATTTTTATTTCATAATTGTTCATTTTTTCTCTTATTTGTTGTCTCAAGTACTTTATGTTTATTATATTCTTTTTATATATATTTATCTCATTCACTGTCTACGTGCCTCTCTTTTTCTTTATCACTATTTTAATATTACCTCTCTTTGTTCTCTATTTATCTTTCCATTTTTCTCTCTTACTTTTGTCATTCATTTTTTTATGTTCAATTATTTTCTTCTTTTATTTCTCTCAAATTCTTTCTTTATTTTCTCTCTTTTTCTCTCTATCTCTTTCTATCTATTTGTCATTTGCTCTCTAGTTATTTTCTCAGATTATTATTTTTCTATGCTTATCTCTTTCTTTCTATGTCTTTTTCTTAGTGTTTTCTATTTGATTCTCTCTTTTTCCCTCATATTTATTCACTCCATCTCTATTTTTATCTTTCTATGTTTCTTCACCAATATTTGTTTTTTGTTCCTCGCTTTGTCACTTTTCCCCTCTTTTGAAAATCTTTATCTCTATGTTGGTGATTCTAAGCTCTCTGTAAGGAAAGCTTAGGTACAAAACAAACTTTCCTAACGTCAAAAACTTAGGGAAGAATGCAGAGGTTACTTTATGATTTTCAATTATAGTTCAATTAAGATACTCATGAAAGAAACAATAGAAATAGAGAAATGTACATTCACAATTTGGACACCAGATTTACGTGGGAAAACCCTTACAAGAGAAAAACCCACCACACCAAGTAAAGCATCTTTGTATTACAGTAAACAAAATTACATACTGAGTACAAACTTCTCTTCTGATGTCAATTTACAACAACATAATTTCCTTGATCAACCTTCTACAAAACATCCCAGTTACAATGCTCTCAAAATTGAATTCATACACACTGATCACACATCGAACTGTTCATAGAACCGATCATCATCTTCGATTACAAAGTGTATCCATGTTGCTCATGGTCTATTGATCTTGCTCACAAGAATGATCACAACTATCCAACTGCCAGTGGTTCACATTCTACTTCTTTGATTGGTCGAAAACAAACCACGTAGGATAGACATTCGGTCAAGGTGTTCAAACAGTGTCGCATGTCAGTGAGACACTAGGTCGTGTCTCCCCGATGCCACAAAGCCCAACTTTCATTTTTAGCTAGAGTCACCACCATCGGCAATAGTCATATCGAGTTCAGACCTATCACCCAAACTCACTCTATCGCTAAGACATTACATCAATATCCAACTCATGTAGCTCTATCGACAAGACCATCGCTATCGGCGAGACATCATACCGAATACAGAATAGTCAGAGAGACCACCGCTATCGCTAAGAGGTCATATCGAATGCACTAGCTTGTCGGCGAGAGAAACACCATCGCCAAGAGTTCATGCTGAAGTTATATACCCATCAGCGAGACCACAACCATCGACAGGAGATCATACTGAGTGCAAACCTTTCAGCGAGACCAAAACCATCGCTTAGACTCTTATCGGGCCTTCATGTCACCCTGATGACTTCAAGTGTATAACCGTTGGTGAGACATATCTTGTCGGAATGAGTCATTCTGAAAGTTCACATCTCTTCCCGATGACTTCTGTCGCCATGAGTCTCCCCGATAACCATTAGAAACCAAACCGTCAGCAAGAGCTCTGCCCAGGCGGAGAGATAGGAAACTCACAATGATTGAAATGTCTTGCCGATGACTCTTGTCGGCAAGACAGAAACAAAGTCTCGGTGACCTGAGCATTTCAAATGATTAGAACACAGCTGCTAGTCGGTAAGACTTCCAAAGGGTCTCACTGACTTTTCCCTTTCAGAGTTTCATGTCAGTAAGTTTGAGGCACATTTTCCAACAATCTCCCACTTGACGAAGATCTTACTAACACCTCTAGAGCACAACAAAACTACTAAAATTCATGGGCACTAAGCCCATTGAACTGGCACACCACCTAAACTTGTTTATGCTCACTGGCTTTGTCAATGCATCTGCAACATTTTCCAAAGTATCCATTTTTCTAAAGAGACCTTTCCATCCTCCACCATATCTCATACAAAATGATACTACACATCAATATGTTTCATTCTGGCATGGAAAGTAAGATTTTTCGTGAAACAAATAGCACTCTGACTGTCACAGCATATTGTAATTATCCTTGCATCAAACCCAATGTTAGAACACAAACATTTTAACCAGATTGCTTCTTTACAGGCATGTGTTGCTGCCATGTATTTTGCCTCTATAGTGGACAAAGCGACTACAGCCTGCCGTTTACTCATCTAACTAACTACACCACCATTCAACATGAAAATATATCCACTAGTGGATCTTTTGTTGTCAATGTCCCCTACCAATCAGAATCCACATAGCCTCGAATGTTCAGAGCCCTCTATGATTCAACCAAATTGCCATGGTAACACAAAGCATATTTTGAAGTGCCCTTCAGATATCTGAACACTCTTTTCACAGCATCCCAATGTGTCCTTCCAGGATTTTCCATAAAATGACTAAGTACTCCCACTGCTTGAGCAATGTCTGGCCTTGTACAGACCATTGCATACATTAAACTGCCAACTACACTAGCATAAGGCACTCTGGTCATGTCCTCTATCTCAATAGGAGATTTTGGATAGTCTTCAACAGATAGCTTCATTCCCTGCAAAACTAGAACAATTAGCTACTTGCAATCATTCATACAAAATCTCTCCAAAACAGTATTAATATACTTACTCTAACTTAGCCAAAGTTGTCTACTTTTCTTGTCCCTGGTTATTTCCATTCCCAGAATATACCTGGCTGCACCAAGATCTTTCATTTCGAACTTTGCAGACAGCTGAGACTTTAGATCAGAAATCATTAACTTACTATTGCCTATGAACATCATATCATCAACATGGAGAGCAATAATAAGAATATGATCACTTTCTGCTTTGTAATACACACAATGATCATAATTCGATCTTACAAATCCCAATGACAAAACAAAAGTATCAAACTTCTGGTACCATATTCTAGGAGATTGTTTTAATCCATACAGATATTTTTTCAACTTGCAAACCAATTTTTCTTTACCTTTTTCCACAAAGTGCTCAGGCTGGGACATATAAATTTCTTCTTCAAGGTCACCATGAAGAAATGGTGTCTTCACATCCATCTGTTCAATCTCTAAGTCATACGCTGCTGCAAGTGACAAAAGAAATTTGATAAACGCTAGCTTCGCTATAGGAGAAAAGAATTCTCCATAATCAATTCCCTCTACCTGGGAATATCTCTCTGCAACCAACCTCGCCGTATACTTTTCCACACTGCCATCTAGACCTATTTTCTTTTTAAATACCCATTTGCAGCCAACAGCTTTTTTGCCTTCAGGCAAGGACACCAAACTCCAAGTATCATTCTTTTCTAATGATGCCATTTCTTCATTCATGGCTTCCAACCAAGAGTCTAAATTAGACATTCTAAATTCCTCTTTCATAGTCCTAGGCTCATCAGTGCTAGAAATTAAAGCATAGGCACAAGTAGAATCTAACAAGGAAAACCCATACCTATTAGGTTGCTTTCTTTCACGTGTTGACCTCCTCATAGGTTGAGACTGAGGTTGTTCTTCTTCTTCAGAACTCTCAGAACTACTTGAGCTCTCCTCAGTTTTAGGTACATTTTGAATTTTCAATTCCTCTTTATTTGGTGTCGGAGGAATTTCAACTACATCCTTTTTATCTTCTGATTTTGTCTTTGACTGTAGATCCAAAGTAGAAAGCTTCAACTCACGAAAAATAACACTTATGTTGTATAGAACCTTCTTCGTATCAGGATTCTGAAACTTGTATCTTTTTATGCCAGCACTATAGCCAATAAAAATACACTTAACAGCCTTGGTTTCCAATTTAGACCTTCTTTCATTCGGCACATATTCATGCTTTCAAGGTTTTTTCTCAACAAGAGCAGAATTATAATGGTTTATTAAGTAACATGTTGCATTTGTCTTAGCCCAAAACTTCTCCTCTAAGGCAGCACTGCTCAGCATACTTCGTGCTCTTTCCATCACTGTCTTGTTGAACCTTTCTGCAACTCCATTTTGTTGTGGAGTGTAAGGTGTGGTTTTATGTCTTTTAATCCCATGATCTTTACAATACCTTTCAAACTCATTAGAACAAAACTTACCGCCATTGTCAGTCCTTAAACATTTTATTTTTCTTCCAGTCTGACTTTCCACAAGGTCTTTAAATTCCTTAAAACGACTGAACACTTTTTATTTACTTTTCAAAAAATAAACAAATGCCCTTCTTGAATAATCATCAATGAACGATATATAATATCTTGATTTAGACAAAGACAGAACATTTACTGGACCAAAAACATCATAATGAATGTAATCAAGTAAACCAGAAGATTTATGAGGACTAAAGTAAAATGAAACACAGTGTTGTTTACCATATATACAATGTTCACAAAACTCGAATTCGAGGTTACAATCATCAAGCCCTTCAACCAAGTTTTTATTTTTCAAAGTTTTTAAACCTTTTTCACCAATGTGGCCAAGCCTATGATGCCGGAGCATAGTCTTTTCTACTGAAAGTTTAACTTCCATAGAGTTTGCACTATCAAGAACTTTTTCCTCTTTTTCTCCATGAGTAGCTTTCTATGGCTTTACAGAGACACTATTGCATTGCACAACATGTGCATCCAACTTATACAAGGTACTAATATGAACACCCTTAGCTAGCACCATTGAGCCTCTAGTCATCTTGCAACCATTTCCAGAGAACGTGACTTGCACTCCTATATCATTGAGCTTACTAACAAAAGTAGATTTCGAGCCAGACCTAGTATATGCATTACATCATTGCTTCCCTTCACTCTTCCATCAAGGAATTGAATTCTGACTCTTCCACGACCAACTATTTCCAAAGATGAATTGCTTGCCAAATACACCCTTCCACCATCATATTTTTCATACTTAGTGAACCAGTCTCTATGAGATGTCATGTGGAAAGATGCCCCAGAATCAATCAGCCAGACATCATCTAATGCCTATGTAGCCAAGGTTGCAATGAAAGCGTTTGCATCACTCTGAAAAGAATCATTGTCAGAAGAATACTTCTTCTTTTTCTCCTCTTTACAATCCTTTTGGACATGAACAGGTTGCCCACAATTCCAACACTTCACCTTGGACTTATTTCCAAGAGACTTTGATCTCCCCTCTGATTTGGATTTAGACTTCTTGTCCCTTCTTCTTGCCTTTTTCTTTCGATCTGCCTCTAACAGCAAGAGCCTCCTTCGCCATCTCCAAAGATTTTCTTCTCATCTCTTTTGATAAAAAAGAAGCAACAACATCTTCCATCTTAAAAGTGGATGTCGTACTCCCAATAGCCATCACCAGGTGATCCCAAAAATCTGACAAAGAACATAATAACAGCATACATCGATCTTCTTCATCAATCTTCACATCCACAGATGCCAAATGAGCAATCAGCATGTTGAAAGCATTCAAATGATCAGCAACAGACGCTCCTTCCTGCATTTTCAAAGAGTACAACTTCTTCCTCAAGAACAACTTATTCACCAAGGACTTGCCCTCATAAATAACACTTAGTCTTTTCCACAAAGAAGATGTAGTCTTTTCTTCACGAACATTCAAAAGAACAAAGTCTGCTAAATAGAGCCTTATCAACTCCTTTGGTTTTTGATCTGCATGGTCCCAATCTTCTTGCTTCATGCCTATAGGCTTCATTCTAGACACAGCAAGCCAAAGATCATGATCAACCAACAGATCTTCCATTTTAAGTTTCCACAACTCAAAATTGTTGCCATTGAATTTCTCAATTTCAATCTTTCCTAATGTGCTTTTCCATCTTAATCTGTAATTCAAATTATTAGATTTAATTTCTCAATTTCAATCTTTCCTGAGGCACATTTTCCAACACTCTCAAACCTTCATATTTATGTTGTTTTTCTATATTTTTCTCTATCTCCTTATATGTGTCTATCTCTCTTTCTCCATGTTTCATCACTTATTTTTCTATATATATATATATATTTTAATAGATATGATTATTTTCACTTTATTTATTTATTTATTTATCTTTATTTTTTAATATCTATTTCTATTTCGTAGATTGTCTTTTTTTTTGTATTTTTATCTTTTCTCTTTATTTTCTCTCTATATTTACTTTGTTCTTTCTCTGCCTCTCTACTATTCTTTCCTTTATATATATAATTTTTTATTTTTCTTCTTTCCTTTTCCTCTCATAGTGTATTTCTCACTCACATCTACCTTTATAACTCTCTTTCTCTTTTGGTATATCTTTTTTTCCTTTTAATTCTTTTATTCTAGTTATCTTTTTTTTCCTTTAAATATCTTTATTTTTTTTAATGTTTCTCTATATTGCTATTTATATTTCTTTATTTCTTCTTTCCATCTATTTTTTTGTCTTTTTATATGGGTTAGACCTTGGACCCTAGAATTTAAGCTTTTGACCCATAGAGCTTGATCTACACTCTAGCCTCATGGGTCATGGGTCATAGATTGATAATACCTCTCTTTCTCTTTTGGTATATCTTTTTTCCCTTTAATTTTCTTTTATTCTTATTATCTCCCATTGTCTAAATATCTTTTATTTTTTATTTTTTATTTCTCTATATTGCTATTTCTATTTCTTTGTTTCTTCTTTCCATCTATTTTTCAATTTTTCTATATGGGTTAGACCTTGGACCCTAGAATTTAAGTTTTTTACCCATAGACCTTGATCGACACCCTAGCCTCATGGGTCATGGGCCATAGATTGATAAACATTTATCCTATAGCCTAAACACTTAGATCCTAGGCCCTTAATTTTTGAACCCTAAGCCATAGAGGCTATGTATTGTACTTGTGGACCCTAGACCAAGAAATATTACTATTTACCATTTACCTTAAACTTGTGGATGAACTCTATTGCTTAGGCTATGCTACTATATATTTGACCTTAGACAATAGAATATGGGCATTAGATCACAAGAACATAGGCATTAAACCTTAGACCTTCAAACTTCAAACTTCAATATCGAACCTTGGATTGTTAAATGATTAAAGCTTGGATCCAATACCATGCATACTAGACTATGGACCTTAGAATTTAAACACTAGACTACATAAAATAATCATTACCCTAAATCTAAGAAATTGAACATTGTATACTAGATGTTTACCCTAAAACTTGGAGCCTAGACCTTGGGCCCTATCCCTATATTATAGATCATGAACCCTTAACCAAGCAACCTATACCATTTAATGTGAACTCTTAGAGCTTGGGTTTGGGATCACTAGGACTTTAACATTATGCACCCTCAATAAGAAACATATACCCTATACCATAAATCATTGGACCATTAGCATTTGACCCCATCCTTGGAGCCTTAACTTTAGACACTGGGGTGTAGACACTATACCCTTTGGACCCTCAAATCGTAGACTATGTTCCCTTTTATTGTGTCCCTTGATTCTTCACCTTGGAATCCAAGACTTCTTGAACATTACACATTGAGTACTTGATCTTGGGCCTTGAATTTGGACTATAGAATGAAAGCATGGACCCTATAGATCAAATCCTTGAATCAAACCTTGTTTCTAGACACATTATCCTAAAGCCTGAGGGAGATGGAGTGAGACAAAAAGACCAAAGGGGGGGAGAGAGAGGGAGAGTGAGAAAGGGGGTTGGAGTGAGATAGATTTATTTAGGTACTTAGGTGGGAGGGAAAGAGACCTGAGAGAGGGGATTGGACTGAGAGAGAGTAATCTAGGTTGCGAGTGAGACCTGAGAGAGAGACTTTAGAGGGATAAAGAGTTATCTAGTTAGGGTAACGAGTTAGAGAGCGTATGAAAGGTAAAAACTCAACTATCCATCTATGATCATAAACTGTGCACTCTAAGCATTATCAAAGTTGTCAACCAAAGAGAGGGGAAATTCAAGTTTTGTTTAAAACAGGTCATTTGGCGAGCGCCATATTTGGCACTCTCCAAATGACACATCACATTTGGTGCAAGCCAAATTTGGCGCTTGCCCAATGGCTTGCTTTGGACGTGTTAATTGACACTTGATTTTCCAAATTTCCTCATATTTTCGTCCATGCTCCCTGTCTCATTTGCACATCTTTCAATGCAAGTTTATAAAAAAAACCGTGATAGCATTGACCTCTCTCTTAGCTATCTAAATATATAATTCTTTTTTCATTTTGATTTAGTTAAGGTTTTGATCCGTGGCTTCTATTGTAAATGCCTTCGTTTTTGGTCAAAAACCAACATGTGCTAGTTTTAGGATAGATTTTTACTCGTTTGTCGAAACGTGAAACAAATTACATTTTTTGAAACTAGACTCCATTCTACACATGATGAAAAAAAATCAAATTTTGATTAGTTTTCAAAAAAATTAGGGGGGAGCACGCTCAAATTTCAGCTTTTCAGGATGTGTCCACTTTGAATATTCATAAAATATTATATATTCATTAAAAAAAATATCCGAAAGAACAAGGATAAACCATATGGTGTTAGCTAATTTCTCACTCTGGGATTTTGAAATCTCTAAAAAAAAGCTAATCAAAATGGGAGCCTCAGCGCTTATGTGCTATTTTTTGATAAAAAAAGGACCTATTTTGGCCCCCCCTTTTTGAGACCCTTAATCTTCATTAATTTCAAAAAAAATAGTAGCTTAGAAACTAGACTCGAAGCACTTCAACTTTTTTTCTTGCTGTATCTTAAAATTTTGAGCGTAATTATCTTCATTTTCTTGTGCAAATCAGATTTTGCTACTTTCAGAAAAAAAAAAAAGTGGCATCTTAAGAGCCAAAATTTGTGTCACAGATCCATGAACTTACCCATATATACATATATATATATATACATGTGTATACATATGTATATATAAATATATATATATATATATACATACATATATATATGTATATATATATGTGTATATGTATATGTATATATATATGTGTGTATATATAACATTAGGCATGAATTCACTGCTAGCAATTCACCGCCAACAACTCACCACAAGAAAATTCACTGTCATGATAAATTCACCACCACGAAAAATTCATTGCATTAACATTTTTAATATATTTCCAAGACTTTGAATTTTTTTTTGCAAAAGAATAATGGAGGTTTGTATTTTTGTTATTAATGTCGTGAAAATTATTATTTTACAAAAAAAATTCAAAGTCTTGGAAATATATATTAAAAATGTTAATGCGATGAATTTTCTGTGACGGTGAATTGTTGGTGGTGAATTTTTCTTGTGGTGAATTATTGGTGATGAATTTTCCTAGAGCCACATATGTATATTATTTTTGAAAGAGTGTCATGAAATCATTTTGGTTGCCTTATTTTTCCATTCATAAGGGCCCCTCTTTCCCTTCACTATGATTTCCTTTCACTGTAATGTTTGGTATTTCTATAAACTTAAAAACCACTCTAAAATAATTGTGGAGTTCATGAAACACCTTCACTATGATTTCCTTTCACTGTAATGTTTGGTATTTCTATAAACTTAAAAACCACTCTAAAATAATTGTGGAGTTCATGAAACACATGTTAAGCTTGTTTACATACATTTGTATAGTACATGAGGTCAATTGGTAATCCATTTAGCAAAATGATGTTGTTTGTGCAACAAATATCTCAATAGAGAAGTGATAGCTTCAAATCAACTATGCATACACTTACATGGATCTAAATATGATTGAAAAAAAACCTTTGAATCAGGATGATAATTAGGCTCCATTACCAACATGCTCATGTTGTGTTCACAATAGGGAAAAAGGGAGAGAGAGGAAGTGATAGAGACAAAAAAATGGAGAGATGGAGGGAGGAAGAGTAAGAAGAAGATAGAGATGGAGTTAGAGATGGAGATGGAGATGGAGAAGGAGAGGGATAAAAAATAATCATTTATAAACATAAGATATAAAAAACATGTTAAATTACTATACATAAAAAGAAGTTTCTAAAATTTTAAAAATTAAGTATGAAAAAACTTTACTAAATTTACTAAATTTATTATTCCATATAAAAGTAAGTTTCTAAATTAATATACTTAAAATTCAAAAATATATTGAAAATATTTAAAAAGAAAAATATTCTTTGATGTCATATAAAATATTTTTTAATATAAAATATAAATAAAATTGTAAAGGAATGAAAAACTATTGTTCTTTTCAAAAATTCTAAATTAATCTATTTAAAATTAGGAAATTAGAAAACTAAATAAAAAGGAAATATCCTAAATTTACTATTGCACAAAAATATGTTTCTAAATTAATATATTTAAAACATAAAATATATTCAATATTTAAAAAATAATAAAAAAATTTAAAAAGGAAAAATCATTCATATTTTATTTTATTCAAAATTAGTATATATCTGTAAAGAAATACTATAAATTTAAGGCTTTATTAAAGATTTTACTATACAAAAATATAACAACTTAATATATAGTCTAATATAAAAGCTTTTCATAATAAGCACACATCTAAAATCAATATAAAATTATAAAATTTAATACAAAAAAATATAATAAATTTATTATTACGCATGAGATAAAGTTTTTAAATTAATATATTTAAAACTAACATATCTATCGTTAAAAAATAATGTAATTAAGAATCACATTTACACTTAACTTTATCATATAATTTCAAAATAATTTTTATACTATTATTATTTAAAATTGGGTTATGATTATGATTATGATTTAATTAGGTTTAGGTTTCAATTAAAATTCTAATACAAAGCTTGGAGTTAGGGTTAGGGTGATTCGGGTTAGATTAGGGTTACAAGTAGGTTCAAGGTTAGGTTACAATTTAATTAGGATTAATAATATATTTTTTTCAATGTTAGGGTTCAATTAGGATTAGAGTTCTATTACAATTAGGGTTAGGGTTCATTTAGGTTTAGGGCTAGGTTAGTGTGAGGGATCTAGAATCAATCAAGGTTAGGGTTCATATAGGGTTACAATTCAATTACGATTAGGGTTAGGGTTCATTTAGGGTTAGGGTTAGGTTAGTGAGGTTTCTAGGATAAATTAAGGTTAGGGTTCATATAGGGTTACAATTATTGTCAGAGTTCATTTAGGGTTGAGGTTAGGTTCAACATTACTATTTAGTTATGGCTAAGGTTGGGGTTTTCCTTCAATTATGCTTACATTTTGGTTAAGGTTAGGGTTCATTTAGAGTTAGGGATAGGGTTCACTTAGGATTAGGGACATATTTTAATTAGGGTTCATTTAGTGTTAGGTTTTGATTAGGGTTATATTTTATAAAATTGATTAAAGATAGTGTCATGTATAAAGTTTATTTTTCATGTTATATAAATTATATAATGGGAACTTAATTAGGATTATGATTCTATTAGGGTTAGGGTTAGTGTAAGGGTTGCAATTAGGATTTAATTAGAGTTAAATTATAATTAGCATTACGATTAGGGTTAGGGTTAAATTAGGGTTAGAGTGCAATTATGGTTAGGGTTCTATTTCAATTAGGGTAAAGGTTAGAGGTCAATCAAGGTTAGATATATGGTTTAAATAAGGTTATTATTAAGGTTAGTTGTTAGGGTTATATTAGGGTTAGGGTTTAATTAGGGTTATGGCTAGGGTTCATTAAGGGCTAGAGTTCAAATATGATTCAATTAGGGTTAGGGTTATGATTCAATTAGAATTAGGGTTAATGTTAGAATTAGAATTATGATTTAAGTTATAAATATGGTTAGGGTTAGAATTATAATTAGGGTTATAGTTAGGATTAGATTTAGAATTAGGACATAATAATGATTACAACTGAAGAAGAAGCAGGATTGAGTTCAAAGAAATTTAATTAAGGTCTCCAGGCTTCTAGGACATAATAGGGGCAGTTGCCAGAGCGAGCAAAACTAGGGTTGGATCAAACCAACAATATTAGAAGAAATAGGTCTGGGTCAAAGACAACCAAAATAGGGCTGATGTCCAAACAGGCTGGGACTTAGAACTGGACTTCAAATTCATGTCAGGATTAGGTTAGGCCAGATGCGGCCGTACTTTTCAGGGGTTGGGCCAGAGAAATGTGTCCAGTTATGCATGGAGGACAATTAATGCTAATAATAGTGCTCAATTAGGTTAATATTCAACTAGGGCCAGTTAGGGTTCCAAGACAAAACTTGGCGGTTAGGCTTCAATTCAATTAGGTTGAGTTAGGTTGATCAAATTGCTGCTAGGACAGGGTTGTGGGAGTTATTGGCTAGATTAGGCCACAATCAATTGAAAGGTGTTAGGTTTAATTAGGCCAAGACCAATTAGTTAGGTTCAATTATTGTTTAATTAGGGTTATAGTTCTAGAATAAATTTTTGCATTAGGGTTAGGGTTGGGGTTGGAGTTAGGGTTTGGGTTAGAATTTAATTAGGGTTAAGATTAGGGTTATAATTAGAGTTAGGATTAGGGTAAGGATTCAATTAGGATATAATTAGGGTCATGTAGTTACAATTTATATTTAATTAGAGTTAGGATTCAACTAAGGTTAGGATTAGGGTTTAATTACGGTTAAGGTTAAATTTAGGTTAGGGTTAGGATTTAATTAGAGTTATGGTCTACGATTAAGAATTAGGGTTAGTGCTAGAATTAGGATTATGAATAGGGTAAGAATTATGGTTAGGATTATAATTATAATTAGGGTTGTTAAGGTTAACATTAGAAGTAGGATAAGGGTTAGGATTATAATTAGGGTTAGGTTTGGGGTTGGAAATAAATCCTAACCCTAATACTAACTATTACTCCAACTCTAACCCTAAGACTCACTATAATTATAAGTCAAACCATAAGTCTAATTTTATCTCTAACCCTAATGCTAACCCTAATTTTAAAACTAAAACTAATTCTAATTGTAACCCTAGCCCTAACCCTGACACTAACACTATTTCTAACCCACCCTAATTTTATAATTAACACTAATTGTAATTGCAACTCTATCCCTAACCCTAACCCCAATTCTTAAACTAACACCAATTTTAAGTTTAACCTTAACCCTAACACCAACCCTAAAACTAACACTAATTGTAACTCTAACCAGAATTACAACTCTAACCCCAACCCTAAACCTAACACTAACATTGTTTCTAACCCCAACCCTAACTTTAAATCTATCTCTAACCTTAGCCCTAACCTTGTTCCTAATTTTATCTCTAGCTATAACCTAGACCCTAACCCTAACCGTAATCTCAACCCTAACTCTAACCCTATCCCTAACCCTAATTCAATCTCTACTATTAACCTTAACCCTAATGCTAACCCTAACCCTAACTTTAACCCTAACTCTAATTCTAACCTAATGCTAACAAAAACCCTAATTTTATCTTTAATCATAATCATTACCCTAATCCTAATCCTAACCCTAACCCTAACCATATCCCTAATCCTAACCCTAATCTTAACCCTATCCCTAAATGTAACCCTAATTATAACCATAACACTAACTCTAATCCTAACCCTAACCATAACTATAACCATAACACTAACTCTAATTCTAACTCTAGCCCTAATTCTATCTCTAATTATAACCCTAACCCTCATCCTAACCTTAAACTTAACCCTAATCCTAACCCTAAAACTAACCCTAATTTTATCTCTAACTATAACCCTAACCTTAACCCTAAACCTATCTCTAACTGTAACCATAACCCTAATCCTAACCCAAACCCAAACCCTAACCCTCTCTATATCTCTAATACTAAATGTAACCATAATTCTAATCCTAACCCTAAACTTAGCCCTAACCCTATCCTCAACACTAACTCTAATTTTGACTCTAACCCTACCCCTAACCCTAATTCTATCTCTAACCCTAACCCTACCCCTAACCCTAACCCTAACCCTAATCCTAACCATAACCCTAATTCATTTAATGTCTTACATGTTGCATCATGAATACTATTAACATATATATTTAATAATATATATAAAATACACTAAGAGATATCCTTCTTGAAGCACCTGTTTTTTTATCAATTTCTCACATAAAAGTGCAATAGATGCCTCAAGAAGGATATCTCTCAAAATATTTTATATATTATTAAATATATATATATATATATATATATATATATTCTAGTTAGAGTTAGGGTTAGAATTCAAATGTCTGATGAAGGGGACTCCCCCTCAAACATAGTCTTACATAAACAAAAAAATATTCAATGATAAAGAAGTATGCAAATTAAATTATTCATATATCAAATCAACTATAAAATATGCAACACAAGTTATCAAGGTCATAAGACCTCTGTTACAATAATTTAGGCTAAAAAATATGTAGGAAAATTAGACATGCAAGTTTGAGAATGTCAATGATGGTCACTGAACTAACAACCTTCACCCTGTGTTAAAAATTAGAAATTTTTCCTATCTTCTCATCTAGAATGAGCTATTTTCCATTTGTGACAACTTTATATATTTTTCTACTAGCCAACGAACTATGACTCCCATTTTGGCCCCATCTGAATCCAACTGTTATTTTTCCTCACCTAAGGAAGTTTCCAAATTTTAGTACAATTTCCAGGAGCCATAACTTTTCACTCGATTACCTAATTGAACCCATTTTTAAAAATTGAAGTACTCGAAGAGCTCTACAACACCCAAAATTTGTAAATGAATTTTGGCCTTGTTTCTAGCCCAGGAAAGGTCATTTAAGGCCTCATATCTCAATCTAAAGATTATATCAAGATGTCAAAAAAATAAATGATTAATATTTACCATTATAGAGCTAATCTTGACTCGAAACTCACCTAGCAAGTATAGTTTTAAAAAATAGAGCTTTGGGGTGAATTTTGAGTTCCAATTCCTTTTAATGAAAACTTAATAAAATAGAAATCTACTATTTTTAGCCCTTATTTACTAGACCAAAATAGAAATAAATAAAACTATTTTTTTGGATGATGCAAGATTGCTCTTACACCCTGGATGCTCCTACATCAATGTATATAACTGTGTTAGATGAAGACCTTTCATTTTTTGAATTTTAAATACTTTAAATATAGAAGAAATGAAACTAATATGAAAATAGCAAAAATACAAATAAATTGACATGTCTTATTTTCTCATTTTACATTAAATAAAGTTTATTATGGAAGGATACAAATTATGTGTATCAAATAAGTGATAAAATTACTTAACTATAATAATATTGGAGTGATGACTCCATCACCAAAACCGATCACAAATTATGTATTATATTTTTAAAAAGATCAATTTATGGATTTATAAACTAAAAAAGCATGATCACATGATAACATTTAGACATGATATATCAATTTTACTCTTTTATTTTAAAATTTTAACATAAATTTGATAGTTAAGTGCATGCATAATTGACCTCCTTATATGTAATTGTATGTGTTTCAAAACATATATAAATTGACTTGGACAATCCTCAACATACACAATTCAAACATATTCCTCAATTTTAAATTTTTTTACATAAGTCATTTAGATTTTAAATATTTTGGTTTGATAATAATGAGATCAATTATCTAGCTCAAGGTCAGAGGTTCGAAACATAACAAGCTCCAAATTTAAGTTTAAATCACAACTAGTTGTTTTCCTACAAGAAATAATATTGTTGCAATGGAGGAGAACAACCAACTATAAATTAAACTTAAATTTGGAGTGTGTCATGTTTTGAACCTCTAACCTTGAGCTGAATAATTGATCCTATTATTATCGATCCAAAAGATGTAAAAGCATAATAATACATGTAAAATTATTTAAAATAGAGGAATACGTTTGAATTGTGTATGTTGAGAATTTTTTAGACGAATTTAAAATAATGGACTATGTGACTTATTTATAATTTGAAATAACAATGAAAGATATGCTTCTTTAATTTTTTGCGAGGTGGAATGTGAATAAAATATCCCCCATATTGGTTGCTAGTCATGCAATTAAAATGAAAAAATAGAAAAAAATATTATCTCAAAAAGGCTTGTCAAGTTAACAAAAAAAAAATTGTTTAAACTCCTCAACATCAATAGATTCAATATTTAGATATCTCAAGAATATTATTTCATCTTTAATGAAGAATGCAATAATATGTTACAAACACCAAATATGTTACTAATTAGAAGTGAAATCCTGTAACAACCCCCATGTTTGTATTTTGTTGTGGTCTTTTCTTGATGGATTCTGATGATTGTATATTTTGTATTTACTCTATTCGTCCCTTCATTATTTTGTATTGACACCTGGGAGGTGTAATTCTGTGACTGTTATGCTGGATTACATGCTTATATTTTTATGTATATTTCATTGTCCTTGCTTTTGTATGATTATGGACAGGAAAATATGATATCATAACACTTGTAACCAAGAGGCTTATGATATTATGACTCTTTTTCCTGATGGTTGATGTTGCTTTAGATATATGATATATGATTCATGCACATGTACTTTAACGTTTGATTGGCGTGATGTAGGTACTGAGTATTGACTCCGCCTAAATTTATAGGCCTGAGTGTACTCTCTTTCCCTGATGGTGGTTATTGGAGGTAGTCACAGGCCAAATATCCCCTACCCTAGCCCACTGTACCTTGTTAGGGCAATGTTTCCGTATTGTTGTCTTCCATCTGGTTACCTAACGGTAATGTCCGGAGCACCCTTCTGCCTTATGTGACTTTCCTGTGGTCTCATTGAGGTTTTTGGTTTTGGTTTTCATTAATATTTCATGCATATTTTAATATTGCTTATTTTGTGATTTTAATTAGTTGTTCCTTTTGGGGGAGCTTTAATGCATAATTTTATTAAAAAAATGTTTTATTCTCTTTTGGATGGTTTTGGGAATAATATAGAAAAGAAAAGAGAGTTTTGTTTAAAAAGGAGAATTTTTATTTTTGGGGGAAAAAAGAAATTGCTATTTTTGCATGGAGGAAAAAAAAACCCCATCATTTGGGTAACTAAGTTGGGGAGATTGTGAAAGATTTGCTGAGGAGATTTTGTGGGTGGTAAATTATTGAATTCAATCTACCAGTTCTTGCTTATTGTCTGTTTTTGGAGCTAGGTCATGCCTTCTCCATTGAGAAAATTTTCCATTTCGGTTTTGGGGAAATTTGAGGTAATTTTCTATGGTTTTTCATTGATGCTTGGCTGGTAAATTTTCTTTCTTATCTGGGTTATTGCTGTTGCTTGAAAATTGAGGGATTTCTTTGTCTTTGTTTTGTATTGCTTGGAGATGAATGTTGGATTGTTTTAATTTGGATATTTTTGTTGTGTGGGGTTTTTGTGTGACTGAATTTGTAGATCTCCAGCAAACTTGAAATGGTTTTATGGAAAAAAAATCTGTTTTGGGCTCTTTCTTATTGTTTTTCTTTTGCTCAATTTGTAAGAAAAACTGTGTTTTTCAATTGCTGCTCATTACCCTGTTGGTAAAAACAAAAATTGAGGGTGGATTTCATGTTGGAATGCCAATATTTCAACTGGGTCTTTAATGGATTTGAAATCTAGGCACTTTTATTTTTCTGTGTTTTTTTGCTTGCCTAGTTTGAAAAGACACTTTTCTGATCAACATTTCCTTTTGGCCCTAAAATAAAAAATCAAAGGTGGATTTTGACTTGAAACGCCCAAATCCAAACTGGGTCGGACTTGGATTCGTAATCCGGGAACTTTTAATTTTCACATGTTTTCTATGCCATCATTTCTTGCTGATTTTCAGCCATTAAATGTGTCTTTTACAACAGTGTTAGTTCGCTGTTTTAACTGGTTCCTTTGATTAAAATTATGGTCTTTCCTTCATTTCATGTATTTTTTGGTTTCCTTGTTTGGTTAAACGAGATGAGCATAGGTCTAGATAATAGAGTGGTTATATGGAGTGGCTCTCTACAAGCCTAAGGCCCGCAAGTGGCTTCTCGGGGAACTAGTAGCAGAGTTAGAGTAAACAAGTGATAACTAAATAAAATTAATGGGGTAAAATTAATGGGTTTACTTGATTCCATGTGGTTCCATCCCTTCGAGCACGCATGATGACACTCCATCTGATATGCACTCTATTATCTAGCCCTTGGTAGACGTGAGTAATACCTGTTATGATATTGGATGAGCATTTCTTGTGGTGACTTTGATTGTGTGCATTTCCTTCCATGTTGGCTTCGTGATTGATGTGAGTGTTGGCTTTTCTTTTCCTTTGTCTTGCTACCTTTGTTTGGGCCTTGTGACTATCTCCGAGCACGGTGGGGTGGCCTCTTTTGAGTCCACATGCTAGGGAGGTGTTGCCACTGCCATTGGGGACTGGTGTACAGGTTAATGGATCACCAGTTGGAGTCATCCCCTCTTCTGTATTTATCTTTCAGATGATGTAGTTCATTCATGTAAATTCTATTATATTCAAACCTATTCCTTTATGCTCATTGTACTCTCTTGAGAGAGAAAGAAATCATAAATCTAATGAGAAGATATGTGATGATTATGTTTGGCTTTTGGGTTCTGGTGTTGGTATCGGAATCGCAGGTTCTATGAAAATTATTGTATGGCTTCATTCTTTCTTCTTGTATAATTAAAGCTATAGATGTATTTTCTTCCTTTATGTATCTTGTGGTTAATTTTCCAGCGCATCACAACTTGCTCTTATAATTTGTGTAATTGCTGCCAAAGTTCCAGAGCAGCGCTGTTGAAGGTTCTGGAGCAACGCTGAAAGTTTCAAAGCAGTGTTGTAAGTTCTGGAGCAGCACTGCTAAGGTTCCAGGGCATTTTCCTTGGAGCTACCTTATTTTCTCTTGTCTGGTATTTCTTTGGAGGGTAGATTAATCCTCTCCCTTGGGCTGCATTAGGCCATTCTTGGCCTTGTATGTGGTTGTATTAATGTATTGAAAACTTCTTTTGTGTATGTTATCCTTTATGTTTAAAAAATAAATTATCTTGTCCTTTTTGGCTCTTAACCTTCGAGGTTTAATTAGAGGGATGTTACATCTAGTATCAGAGCCCATGTTCACGCACTGGGAGCTTTAGTGTACTTGAGCCTTCTATGTTATGTTGTGTTTGGCGTGTGCTTATTATATTGTTTAATAGTCTTGTTGTTGTTCTTTCATGTTGTAGTTTGGTGAATAGGTCATCCTTGTGATGATCTATTTTGATGTGTTCTTTGTTTTGTTTTCATAATGCCTCATAGGGGTAGAGCCAGAGGAAGAGTTCAAGGTAGAGCCTCTGTTCCTCGTCGGAGCACCTGGCTTAATGCTGATAAGGGAAATCAAGGTGAGCAACAAGGGGAACAACGAGCTGAGAACCAAGTTGAAGGGCTCGAGGGTGCTCAGGATTTAGCTCTTTTGTAGCAGATTGTGGATCGTTTAGGACCTCGTCAAGAGGTATTTCACGAGGAGGAGTCACACCCTTCTCATCAGGATGGTCAGGATGCTAGAGCTGAGCGGGAGCGTTCTTGTAGTCTGGGTCATTCGAGAGCAGATGTTGTGAGGGATAGGGTGGATGGTGATAGGGTTGATGCTGGTCACATGAGGGATCTCCTTAGAGCCCATCC
The DNA here is from genome assembly GCA_007258455.2 of Sequoia sempervirens. Classification (NCBI taxonomy): domain Eukaryota; kingdom Viridiplantae; phylum Streptophyta; class Pinopsida; order Cupressales; family Cupressaceae; genus Sequoia; species Sequoia sempervirens. The sequence continues at coordinate 141,691,332 of VDFB02281492.1, read as the reverse complement.
CCCTACTTTTGATGGTTTTGGTACAGTACCAAGGCAAAGACTTGGTTGATCGATCTCGATCGATGTTTTGCTATGCATCCTTATAGTAGCAATAGTAGAGCTCGGTGTGCCATTATGCATCTTAGAAGCTTTGCGTCTACATGGTGGAGAGTAGAGGAGTGGAAGCTTCACCTTGACATTGCTTTTGTTTCTTGGAGACTATTTTTAGAGAGGTTTCATGCACGATTTCTTTCTGACTTCTACCAGCAGAGACGTGCTGATGAGTTCCATGAGCTTCGTCAGTTGACTATGATGGTAGATCAGTATGAGCACCGTTTCTTTGAGCTTAAGCAGTATGCTAGCAATTCTGATGATGAGTCGATGTTAGTGCAACATTTCATCAGGGGCTTGAATGCCCGTATTAGTGGTGGTGTTTGGGTGTTTGAACCGAATACCTTAAGATTGTTGTGGAGAAGGTGAGGTTGATAGAAGAGAATTTGGTTAGAGGCTTAGGTGGTCAGGCAGGTGTTCAAGTTGGTAGTGCCCCTCCTTCAGGATCAATTACTTGGGGTACACAACCTCAGGGAGCTGGACTGTCTAGATCTCAGTCTACACCTTCTAGATCTGGTCAGCGGCATAGGCATAGGCCTTCTCAGTCTCAATAGAGTGGGTAGAGTCCTGGTACTTCATTTTCTAGGGATTGTCTGTGTCATCATTCTCGGAGTAGGCAGCAGAGTGGTTTGGTGCAGAGTTCTCAAAGTGCACAGCAAAGTTTTAGGGGTGAAGGAACCCAGCAGTCGCGTGCACCATTTTTGGGCCGAGGTTTTGGCAAAGGTGGTTGTTTTTCTTGTGGGCAGCATGGTCATATAGCTGTTTAGTGTCCTCAGAGATCAGTAGCTGGAGGTAGTCAGAGATAGGCTACTTCAGAGCCTATAGTGGGTGATATTAGCAGATCTCATAGAGTTTTTGCGGTGATGGATAACCGCCAAGCTGAGCACCAGGGCACCGTGGTCGAGTATTCAGGTGTGTTATGTGGGATTACCACATCTATTTTGTTTGATTCAGGAGCTTCAAATTCTTTTATTTCTCCTTCCCTCGTAGATCATTGTGGATTCATGGTGGCAAGGCAAGACGTTGGTTAGTAGGTTGAGTTAGCCACTGGAGCCAAGGTGGCTGTAGACTCCCTGGTTTGTGGTTGTGTGTTGGATTTGGGAACCTTCACTACCACCGTGGATCTTCATGTGTTGCCATTGGGATCCTATGGAATTGTTTTAGGCATGGATTGGTTGGAGACACACCAAGCTAGTATAGATTGTCGGCGTAAGTCAGTTCGGTGTGTAGACGATGTTGGGAAGAGTGTTGAGTTAGTCAGAGTCCAGAGACCCATTTCTCTTCGCGTGATTTCAGCCATGCAGCTAAAGCATGCCATGTGAAAAGGTTGCCAGATGTTCGCTATTTCGGTTAGTGATCTTGTTGAGGGTGGGATTCAGGAGGTATCTCTTGATGACCATCATCTTCTTTAGGAGTTTGTGGATGTCTTTCTGAGTGCTATTCCAGGTATGCCGCCTAAGCGTGGCATAGACTTTCATATTGATCTCATTCCTGGAGCAGAGCCTATCTCTTGGGCACCATATTGTATGACTACTCAGGAGTTGAGTGAGTTGCGTTTGTAGTTAGAGGAGTTACTGGAGAAGGGTTCATTTGTCCTAGTGTATCCCCTTGGGGAGCACCTATCATCTTCGTGAAGAAGGATGGATCTCTTCACTTGTGCATTGATTATCGCTAGTTAAACAAAGTGACGGTGAAGAATCATTACCCATTTCCTTAGATAGATGATTTGTTTGATCAGATGAGGGGAGCCAAGGTGTTCTCCAAGATAGATATGAAGTCAGGATACCATCAGCTTCGCATTCATGAGGTGCACATTCATTAGACAACATTTTGTACACGCTATGGGAATTATGAGTTCACAGTTGTCCCTTTTGGATTGACTAATGCTCCATCAGTTTTCATGAGTTTGATGAATGGAGTGTTTCACACCTATCTTGATCGATTTGTTCTCGTGTTCTTTGATGATATTTTGATTTGTTCGAGAACTATAGAGGAGCATGAAGGCCATTTGCGGCAAGTGTTGTAGTGCTTGTGAGATAATCAGTTGTTCAGAAATTTGGCCAAGTGTGAGTTCTTCCAGATTGAGGTGAGATATTTGGGCCATATCATCTCAGGAAAGGGTATCACTGTGGATCCTTCTAAGATTCAGGCCATTGTGGATTGGCCAGCACCAATAGATGTGGCTAAGGTTCACAATTTCATGGGATTGGAAGGTGACTACCGCCGATTTGTGAGAGATTTCTCTCGGGTAGCCCATCCCATCACCTCTCTTCAGTGGAAAGGAAAGAAGTTTGTGTGGTCAGATCAGTGTGAGTCAGCTTTTCAGACTCTTAAGGAGTAGCTGAGTAGTGCACCCATCCTTGTAGTGCCAAATCCTATAGGTGATTTCATAGTGTGCACCGATGCTTCATTGGAAGGTGTGGGGGCAGTTCTTATGCAGGAGGGACGAGTGATTGCATATGAGTCTCGTAAGCTCAAGGATCATGAGTTGAACTACCCCATCCACGATTTGGAGTTAGCGGCTGTCATCCATGCACTTGTGCGTTGGAGACATTTCCTCTTGGGACATCGTTTTGAGTTGCATAGTGATCATCGCAGTTTGCAGTATATCTTCACTCAGTCGAATATGAATGCTCGACAACATCATTGGATGGAGTTCCTCTGTGAGTATGACCTTGAAGTTCACTATGTCCAGGGAAAGGAAAATGTTGTTGTAGATGCCTTGAGTAGGAGGAGACATGAGATCTTAGTTTTGTCCCTTGGAGTGGATTTGCAGAGCCGTATTTTGGAGTCACTTCCTAGGGATACTTGGTATCAGGAAGTGAAAGAAGAAATTGAGTCTGGGAGAGTCCTTGAGGGTAGGTTTGCAGGGTTCTCTCTCTCGAGCTTGATGGATTGTTGCGGCATCTTGGTAGCATTTATGTTTTGGATTCTGGTGATCTTCATTCCTTGGTTTTGTCAAAGGCCCATCGTGCACCCTATTCAGCTCATCTGGGTGTCACGAAGATGCATGCCGATCTTTGACAGTTGTATCATTGGGCAAGGTTGCGGCATGATATTTTTTATTTTGTGGCTCGGTGTCTCGAGTGCCAGCGGGTGAAGGTAGAACATCGACACCCAACAGGACTATTGCAGCCTCACTCCATCCCTAGATGGAAGTGGGATACGATATCTCTTGATTTTATAGTGGGGCTACCTATGTCTTCATGTCGTCATGATGCTATTATGGTTACAGTGGACAAGTTGTCCAAGGTGGCACACTTCTCACCCATAAGGTCTTCGTACACTGCAACATCTGTAGCTCAAGTGTTTATGGAGGATATTGTGCGTTTGCATGGTATTCCTCGTAGGATCATTTCTGATCGTGATCCAGTGTTCACTTCAGCTTTGTGGACTTCTCTCCAACATGCTTTGGGAGCTCAGCTTAATTTAGGCTTTGCGTACCATCCCAAGACTGATGGACAAACAGAGCGGGTTAATCAGGTTTTAGAGGATATGCTTCGGATGTACATTATGGATCAACAATCTCGTTGGGAGGACTACTTGTACCTGGTTGAGTTTTCTTATAATAATGGGTACCACAGTTCTCTTGGTATGCCCCCCTTCCAAGCCTTGTATGGTAGGCCATGCCGGACACCGTTGAGTTGGGATCACTTAGAGGATTGAGTTCTTTTGGGCCCAGAGATGCTTCAGGATATGGAGCAACAGGTAGTGCAGATTAGAGAGCAGTTGGCTACAACTCAAGATCGACAGAGGAAGTATGTCGATGCCCATAGGTTGGACCGCCACTTTTTAGTGGGTGACTGTGTGTTTTTGAGAGTTCGTCTACGGAAGAGCCCCATCCGTTATGGGAAAGGCTCAAAGTTGGCACTTCGTTTTGTTGGACCTTTTGAAATCCTTGAGAGGATTGGTCCAGTCACCTATCGCCTTGTGCTGCCACTGAGTCTATCGCGCATCCATGATGTTTTCCATGTTTTTGTTCTTAGATGGTATATTCCTAATGTGATCCATGTTCTTGATTGGACTGCTTTGCAGGTCGAGGCGGATGAGCAACTTTCTTTGGAGCCCGTATGAATCTTGCAACATCAGAGGTTGACCCTTAGGGGTCGGGACATAGAGCAGGTAAGGGTCCAGTGGGATCATGATGGTGAGTCCTCAACATCTTGGGAGGATGTGGCGAGGATGAGAGACCTTTATCCGTATCTTTTTGTAGGCTTCCAGGAGTAAGCCTGGCCCTAGGGGGGAGGATGTAACAACCCCCATGTTTGTATTTTGTTGTGGTCTTTTCTTGATGGATTCTGATGACTGTACATTTTGTATTTACTCTATTCGTCCCTTCATTATTTTGTATTGACACCTGGGAGGTGTAATTTTGTGACTGTTATGTTGGATTACATATTTATATGCTGTTATGTTGCTGACATGATTATTGTTCATGCTGGATTTCATGCTTACATGGCTAGATATTATACTAGAATTACATGCTTATATTTTTATGTATACATCATTGTCCTTGCTTTTGTATGATTATGGATAGGAAAATATGATATCATAACACTCATAACCGAGAGGCTTATGATATTACGACTCTTTTTCCTGATGGTTGATGTTGCTTTAGATATATGATATATGATTCATGCACATGTACTTTAACGTTTGATTGGAGTGATGCGGGTACTGAGTATCGACTCCACTTAAATTTATAGGCTTGAGCATACTCTCTTTCCCCGATGGTGGTTACTAGAGGTAGTCACATGCCAAATATCCCCTACCCTAGCCCACTATACCCTGTTAGGGTAGTGTTTCCATATTGTTGTCTTCCATCCGGTTACCTAACGATAATGTCCGGAGCACCCTTTTGCCTTATGTGACTTTCTTGCTGGTTTCATTGAGGTTTTTGGTTTTGGTTTTCATTAATATTTCATGCGTATTTTAATACTGCTTATTTTGTGATTTTAATTAGTTGTTCCTTTTGGCGGAGCTTTAATGCATAATTTTATTAAAAAAATGCTTTATTCTCTTTTGGATGGTTTTGGGAATAATATAGAAAAGAAAAGAGAGCTTTGTTTAAAAAAAGGAGGATTTTTATTTTTTGGGGAAAAAAGAAATTGTTGTTTTTGCATGGAGGAAAAAAAAACCCCATCATTTGGGTAACTAAGTTGGGGAGATTGTGAAAGATTTGCTGAGGAGATTTTGTGGGTGGTAAATTTTTGAATTCAGTCTACTAGTTCTTGCTTATTGTCTGTTTTTGGAGTTGGGTTGTGCCTTCTCCATTGAGCAAATTTGCCATTTCAGTTTTGGGGCAATTTGAGGTAATTTTATGTGGTTTTTCATTGATACTTGGCTGGTAAATTTTCTTTCTTATCTGGGTTATTGTTGTCCCTTGAAAATTGAGGAATTTCTTTGTCTTTGTTTTGTATTGCTTGGAGATGAATGTTGGATTGTTTTAATTTGGATTTGCTGCTGTGTGGGGTATTTGTGTGACTGAATTTGTAGATCTCCAACAAACTTGAAATGGGTTTATGGAAAAAAAATATGTTTTGGGCTCTTTCTTATTGTTTTTCTTTTGCTCAATTTGTAAGAAAAACCGTGTTTTTCAATTGTTTCTCATTACCCTGTTGGTAAAAGAAAAAATTGAGGGTGGATTTCATGTTGGAACGCCAATATTTCAACTGGGTCTTTAACGGATTTGAAATTTGGGCACTTTTATTTTTCTGTGTTTTTTTGCTTGCCTAATTTGAAAAGACGTTTTTTCTGAACAACACTTCTTTTTGGCCCTAAAATTAAAAATAAAAGGTGGATTTTGACTTGAAACGCCCAAATCCGAACTGGGTTGGGCTTAGATTCGTAATCCAAGCACTTTGAATTTTCACATGTTTTTTATGCCATCATTTCTTGCTAATTTTCAGCCATTAAATGTGTCTTTTACAGCAGTGTTAGTTGGCTGTTTTAACTAGTTCCTTTGACTGAAATTGTGGTCTTTCCTTCATTTCATGTATTGTTTAGTTTCCTCGTTTGGTTAAACGAGATGAGCATAGGTCTAGGTAATAGAGTGGTCATATGGAGTGGCTCTCTATGGGCCTGGGGCCCGCAAGTGGCTGCCAGGGGAACTAGTAGCAGAGTTAGAGTAAACAAGTGATAACTAAATAAAATTAATGGGGTAAAACACTAATAAGATAATGAGTCCTCGTGCATGGCCTTGAGCGCTTGTAAAGGCTAAGGATGCACTCAAGAAGGCCCATCCATCTGCAGGGCGTGGATTTGGGCATGATTGAGTTTCCTCATCCCTATGAGGGGTATACTTGATTCCATGTGGTGCCATCCCTTCGAGCATGCATGATGACATTCCATCTGATATGCACTCTATTATCTAGCACTTGGTAGACGTGAGTAGTACCCGTCATGATATTGGATGAGCATTTCTTGTGGTGACTTTGATTGTGTGCATTGCCTTCCATGTTGGCTTCATGATTAATGTGAGTGTTGGATTTACTTTTCCTTTGTCTTGCTACCTCTATTTGGGCCTTGTGACTATCTACGAGCACAATGGGGTGCCCTCTTTTTAGTCCACATGGTAGGGAGGTGTTGCCACCGCCATTGGGGACCGATGTATAGGTTAATGGATCACTAGTTGGAGTCATCCCCTCTTATGTATTTATCTTTCAGATGATGTAGTTCATTCATGTAAATGTTATTATATTCAAGCCTATTCCTTTATGCTCATTGTACTTTCTTGAGAGAGAAAGAAATCATAAATCTAATGAGAAGATATGTGATGATTATGTTTGGCTTTCGGGTTCCGGTGTTGGTATCGGAATCGCATGTTCTATGAAAATTCTTGTATGGCTTCATTCTTTCTTCTTGTATAATTAAAGCTATAGATGTATTTTCTTCCTTTATGTATCTTGTTGTTAAGTTTCCAACGCATCACAACTTTCTCTTATAATCTATGTAATTGTTGCCAAAGTTCCAGAGCAGCAATGTTGAAGGTTCCAGAGCAACATTGTTGGAGTTCTGGAGCAGTGCTGTAAGTTTCGGAGTAGCGCTGAAAGTTTTGGAGCAGCGCTGCTAAGGTTCCAGAGCATTTTCCCTGGAGCTACCTTATTTTCTCTTGTCTGGTATTTCTTTGGAGGGTAGATTAATCCTCTCCCTTGGGGTGCATTAGGCCATTCTTGGCCTTGTATTTGGTCATATTAATGTATTGGAAACTTCTTTTGAGTATGTTATCCTTTATGTTTTTAAAAAAAAATTATCTTGCCTTTTTGGCTCTTAACCTTGGAGGTTTAATTAGAGGGATGTTACAAATCCAAAATAATATAACTTACAAAATTACATGCTTGACCTTCAAAAAGTTGTAGTGGTTCAATAAAAATGAAATTTCTTTGACAATATGCCATGATAATTTCTCCACATGCCTAAAATAATCTCTCAAATATGTTCAAACAAATAAGTGAACAAAGCATCTATTAGTATTTACTGCAAACAAAGTGAATACAAATCTTGACAACCATAATTCACAATAAAAGAAAATGTGCCAAACAAAAAAAAATAAAATGCCTAGAAAGGAAAAGGAAACAGAGAGGGAATCCAAAAGGATTTGGCACTAAATGATCATTTTATAGTACAACAACAATGCTTTGCACCATATGCCATCTTGACCACATGCTTTAAGACTTGAGCTTATTTAGTCATATCACAAAACCATTATTCCTTATTCTTTATTCTTGGACATGACAATTTGCAAATATTTTAATTTGTGTTGAAATTGGGAATATCAAACACTTCAAGGATATGGTACCAATAGTGCATATCATTTATAGATTAAAGGATGCAATGCTAATTAATATAATCATTACGTAAGAAAAATGTGAAGGAAATATTTCAAAATTAATTTTAACAACTTGTACAAGAATGGTAGAAAAGTAGTTAAATATATATTTAAATTAGGGTTATGATTATTCTAAAAGTTAGATTAAACAAGAAAAAAAGATATTTAAATTTTCTCTTTGCATTGACCCAAAAATATATAATCTTAGAAATGTTGATTTGTAATCAACTTAGCCAGTATAAAAGTTGCATGCATCAATGAATATTAATTGACACTAAAATTATATAGAAGTTGCTAACTGTGTATATCAATAGTGCTATATTTTATTATATCAATTATTACCAAAACTAATAAATTTTTAATTAAAAAAAACTTTATATATATATATATATATATGAAAACACAATGAAGACACAATGAAGAAGACACTCTAAAAGAAAACTTAACAGTGATCTAATTTAGAATGCCAACACTAATTTGATTTTCAGAATTAATATACATGTGTAGTAATCTCTATTTGGCAAACTAATCTTTGTTGATCATATTATATTGTCAAAATGAATATATCTAATTTCTATTTGGCAAGGGTATTCTACACCATCGTTGAAAATTGCATTAACTAATATCTATTCACAAACATAGCCATTGATCCAACAATTTCACCACATACAAATATCTCTCTAACATATAAATTTGATTTTGTTATCTCCTTTAACTCACAGTTTCATGATGTCCATGGTGGCAAAGATGTAAACATAGATTGAAGAAGGAAGGGAATTTTGTTTGTGATTTTAATTTGGGTCAGTAGTTTTTATGCATAGACAATGTGTGTTTAAATTACACTTGCTTTTACTAGAATATCCATGGAATTTACAGGGTACAAAGAAGCTTGTTAGTAACATTGCTCTTAACCATAGCGACCATATATATAATTTGTATAATAATTATGATTTATTAATTTTAGTGAGATTTAAACAAATGTTTTTATGTACATGGGTGTATGACATTCATATATGATTATATAATGTCTTTCGTGTAATAATTATTAGTGTTATTTTATGTATATATGCATTCTATAATGATGAAAAGACAATAAATTTTTTCTTGATTGTAGATATAAAATCAAAATATAATGAGACATATTTTTAAAAAATTATATTTTAAATTATATTTTTAAAAAGTAACATAAAAACATATAACATTTACTATACTTTTTAAAACAAAAAAATATGAAAATAATGAATGATGAATTTTTTAAAGTCAAATTAAAATTATATACAAAAAGAAAATAGTTTTTCAATTAAAAATAAAGTAAATAATGTAATAAAATAAAATAATTCTTAAATAAAAATTTAAATATATATCCATATAATAAATAAAATAATTCTAAAGTGAAACAACATTTTTTTTAGAAAAATGTATTAAGATATGCAACTTAAAATTAAAAATATAGTCAATATAATTAAATATAAATAAAATATATAAATAAAAAATAATATTAAAAAAACATATTTTCATTTTAATTTGTTTGATGATTAAACATATAATAAATTATAAACTAATTATTTTTATTTAGTTGAAAAGTTGTTATTTATTTATTTTAGTCAATGAAAGGTGGTTAGAGGGATTCATGCACATTATATCAAAAGTATTGAAAGAATTACAAAAGAGTTACTTTACGAGGGAGGGTCGAGATTAAAAAAAAACTATCTAGAAGGGTAACAATTTGTATGAAAGTATGATCTTTGTATTGATGTGCTATTCAAAACTATTTTTGATAAGTAGAAACTAGACAAGGTTCAATTACCATCATCCATAACACTCATGTAGTTTTGTGATAAATAGTTTGTAGAGGTCACCTTATAAGTTTTTTAAAGGAGTGGTTTTTTTTAATTTATTTTTCAAACTCATAATTTAGAATTTTGGCTATTGTATGATTGATACAATGTTAAAATATAATACTTAAAATTATAGAGATTAGGAATTTAGTCATTTTGGTTGAAACTCTTCATGGTATTAGATTAGAATCAATTCATGAGATTGCATAAGAAATTTTTAGTAGTTGTGTTGTTTTATTATATTTAAATCATGACTAGTTTTGGAGAAATATTGCGGGCTAGTTCATCTAAATAAATTATGGATTTATTTAATCAATTACAACCATTATTTTTATATAAAAATCATGAGTAAAGTTTGACAAAAAATGTAGGCTATTAGTTTGATAATATTGTTGCATGAGGAAATATGGAGAATCATGGGATAGTCTTGCCTGAATTCATAACTTTTTTCTTTGAAAATCACAATGGATTTTTCACTAAACATCATAAGTCAAACTTGAAAAATTGTGGTTGGTGTTTTTTTAGTTATAAGTTAGGTTTTGACATATAAAAAACAGTTAAGGGTTTTTTAAGCCAATTTTTGTAGCTTGCACCTAGGGCATATAAAACTAGATGGCTAGGGGTTTCAACCAAGTGTGTGTAGGGAAATTTTATAAGTATTTAAAAAGTGTTTTGAGTAGTTTATTGTTCCAAATATTAGAGTTTTTGAATAAAATATTTTTTAATGACACTAACTAGACTTAGATTTGAGGATAGATTGGAAGGTGCATTAAATTTCTTAGCTTGGAAAGTTAGGGTGACTTTATTTTTGGAAGAAAATGATCTTTAAGATGTAGTAAGAGATCCAATAGTTGGAAAATTATAAAAATAAATATTTAAAGGCCAAGTGGATGATCATGTATGTCATAAAGGATCATTTAATTCAACATTTTGTATAAAAATAAAATAACCAAGGAAATGTTTGATATGTTGGTTCCATGATTGTTGTTGTGCCAAAAGGTTGACTTGTTAGTGCCTGATACAACTACCAAAGTTAATGGATCCATGCAAGAGGTAGTTAAGCCATGTCACAAATCTTGAGGGGAGTGTTGACCATTTGTTGACAATCTCCCCCTCAACGTTGTCCGAGGGAATTCAAACTTGACACCTTTGGCTTTGATACCAATTGTTGGCCCCACGATTGTCGTTATGCCAAAAGGTCAACCTATTAATGCCTAATACAACTGCAACCTATTAATGCCTAATACAACTGCCAAAGTTAATAGATCCACAAGAGGCAGTTAAGCCATGTCGTGAATCCTGAGGGTAGCGTTGACCATTTTCCAACATGATGCTTTGGTTAGTATTTACTAGAGCTAAAACATAAACATGCAGATGATATTGTGATATAAAATTAAAATAATAGAGATGACTAAATAAAACATAGTTACTAGTTACCTAATGAAGATCATATAGCTATATGACCAACTTGTAGTAGTTGGGGAGAAGGTTGAAAATGTAAATATATTAAACTTAGTGTTGAATGGTTTCTTGTCTTTATTGAAAGCATTTGTATAGGGTATTTATGCTTGAGATAATCTTCCTTCTTTTGAAATACTATGGGATGAATCTATCCAAGAGGAAACTTGAATGGAGTCAAAATCTAGCAAGAAGTGTGATTATGATAATTTAGCTCTTCTTAGATAGACAAATAAAATTAAAGGAAAAGGGCTAAAAAATGGTAATAAAATGGATAAAGGTTCATGCTCACAACTAGGGAATAAGTACTTGAGTAAAATAAAGTGATTCATTTGTCATAAATTTTGTCATTATACATCAAAGTTTCCAAACAAGAAAAGGGAAAAAGGGAAGAAATAATTGAAGGAAGTTTTAGCTTTTGTAGAAATTCAAATGAGCAAGTTTGCTTCCAAGTTTGAGATAGATTTTTCAATGCTAAATTATATTTCTTCTATCATAATTCCAAGGGATGCTTGATATGTGGAAAATGGGGTATCTAGACATATGACATTAGCTAGATAATATTTTACCAATTTAAAGGAATTTAACTTTGGAGTTCACATTGATCTTGGTGATAGTACAAAGTCTCCAATATCAGGAGTTAGTACAATTCCCTTTCAACTATAGACAATTAACTCTTTATATTAAATGATGATGCATTATTTTTTCCTAGTTTCAAGAAGAATTTTCTTTTAGTTTTAAAGTTGGAAGATAATGGGTATGTAGTTGAATTCAAGAATAAAAATTCCTTATTAGGCCAAAAGTATTTAGTCTAGATATTACACATGTAATAAAGGTTAAAAAAGGAAATTGATACAAGTTATAAGGTAAACCAATTTGAGCTCTATTTAAAAATAGTGGCAATCCATGTGACTTATGCACAATAGAATGGGGCATCTACATCACAAAGCATATCCTATTTCAAGGGATATAGTCATAGTGTTGGAGTAAATAGGTCATCACATGATAATTAATTAATCATTAATTAATTATTAGGCATCTTTTACTTTAATTACTTAAGCTAAACTTAAGAATTGATTTATTATTAGATTGAGTTATGTTTAGATCATGTTGTCTCATTGCATTAGATGATGACACATGTCTCAATCTAATCAAACCCTCATCGAGGGTTTTCATTTTTTCTTTTATAAGCATTCACCTTTCATTGTAATCATTCATTCATTATTGCATCAATACAATTTAACACATTGACCACATCATATTTCTTTAATCTCTCATTTGTGATAGGATACTTGATTGTAGGTGACTTTTGGGAGCTATGGGGTTTGGTAGCGACCTATGCTTTTTCAAGTGACAATTTTTTTCAAGTGGTTGTGAGTTTATTTCCCCTTATATGGGGGTGAAAATTGGATATAAGTCCATATGACCAATACCCCTTTCCTGAGTTGTTTCATCATGGATGTCGCTATTGTGCCACCTCCTCAGAGCTCTGGTGCATGATCGTCACAAATTCTACAACCTACACAACCTTGAAAACTCCACTTGCAATCATATTCATGACCCAAGGCTCTTATTTTTCCTTGCCTTAATGCATTAAGCCCTATTGGTGGCTGTATCATCAACCAAGAGCTCTAATCCACCCCCAAGATCTAGGGCCTAGTCTTCCATAAGATCAAGTGCTAATTATTTTAGCCCCTTGCTATCCTACAAGCAAAATTGGAAAAAAATTGTTAAATCAAGTGTGTAACTTGGACATCTTTACTATGATTTTTTCTAACCATATATCATTGGAAAACTAGTTTCGAGACTGATCTAGTGATATGGGTTATTTTTCTAGATTATGGTCTTGATTAGTTCTATAGCCTCTGAGGTCATATCAAGCTATTTTAACTCAGGAGGTCATAACTTTTGACTTGGCTATCAGATTTCCACAATTCAAGTGACATTGGAAAGTTGTTGATTTAGTCCTTTCATAGATCTCAGGCCTATTTTTCTAAAAAAAAAACTAGGTATCTTTTATTTCAATCAAATCTTAGATTTTCCTTTTTTTGGTTCTTTTCTTGGAAAATGTGTAAAATGACAGTTTTTGGGATCAAAGGTAATTTTATTACATTGAGGGGGTCTATACTATTGTATCAGTTCATTTATATAATTTTTTTAATCAAACCATCATGGATCCAACATATATTTCTCTCACTCCATACAACTACTATTTTTGGAAAAACCAACTAGAGACACATTCGAAGAAATCAAAGTTATACAAAGTGACCATGTGAATAAAAATTTAACCTATAGTAGTTGCAGAGAAGAGAAAATGGTTTAATAGGCGTGATAAGACTTTTAGGACAATATGCATGTCTATGTGTCCTAATCTTCTCTTTCATGTTGAATCTTGCACCACACCCTATCAAATCTAGACTCAATTAACGTCCTTGTTTGAGAAGAAAGATACTTTGAGAGGATTTTGGTTGGAGAATGAGCTTATTAGTTTGGCTCAAAGAGATTTTGACAACATCCAGGACTTCTTCACCAAACTCAAGTCTCTCATATTGTAGTTGACACCATGTGGTATTCAAAAAGAGGACACTAGTTGATTTTTTCCATCCTTAGCAAGCTTGGTCTTGATTATTTAGTTTTTATTTCTAGGGAGTATATAAGGAATGCTCACTTGGCAAGAATGCCAAGGCTACATTTCCAAGTAGTGAGCATAAATAAAAAATTCTAAACTCAATACATTCTAATATTTATGGACCAATTTTAGTAGCACCAATTGTAGGAAGCATATATTATGTTTCCTTTATTGATGAAATATCACATAGCTTGGATCTAGTTCGTAAGGACCAAGGATGAGGTATTTATCAGGTTTCAAAAGTTCAAAGATCAAGTTGAAAATTAAAAAATGAAGAAGATAAAACTCTTTTGATTGAGTAATGGATGCACAAGCACATCTCTAAGAAGTTTGAGGGTTTCTACAATGAGTTAGGGATCAATAGGGAGTTGAGTATTTTGTACAACCCATAATAGAATGCAATTTTAGAGTAGAAACATTGATCCATTATAAGGGCTACAAAGGCCATTATTTGTGACTATGACTTACCATTTTTTTTATTTGAAGAAGAATATAACATAATAGTCTACATCCAAAATAAGAATCCTCAAATGATCATGGAGGATAAAGCACCAAAGGAGGCATTCATTGGTGTTAATCCAAAATTGATTCATTTATAAAACTTTGATTGTCTAGTTTATATTCATACCTATAGAGAAGAGGACAAGGTTGGAACCTTCTAGTAGGAAGGGTTTATTTTTGGGTTATAGTGAGAATTATAAAATGCCTACAAGGTTTATAATTCATAGTAGAGGAATGTAGCAATTAGTAGGGATGTAAATTTTGAGGAATAATTTGCATATAAGAAGTCCCATAAGCTCATTGTAGTAAAAAAATGATGAGAAAAATTCTTTGAAGCTTGAGTCTTTGTCTCCAAAGATACTAATCACTTCCAATTCAAAATGATGATCTTGAAAAGAGAATTTAGCCAATTATACTTCTAATGGGAGACATCAATAGTTCAAACATAAATTAAGGGATGCTAAGGATCATGTTGAGGTTATTAAGAGCACATTTAGGGAGAGAAGGCCTTTGAAGAAGTTTATAAACTACATGGAATTAATGACTAGCATTATAAATTTAGAACCTTCTAAATTTTAGGAAGTAGTAGACCGACATGTTTGGTGGGATTTTATGGAGGAAGAATACATTTCCATCATTAAAAAATATGTATAGGACATAGATCTCAGACTAAAATGGAAATTAATTGTGAGTTCTAAGTGGCTCTATGGAATCAAGCATGCTATACATGGTAGCATTGAGAAGTTCAAAGTTTATGCTAAGAGGGTTCTCCTAGAATGAGGGAGTGGACTATGAGGAGATATTTTCTCTAGTCTCTTGATACACTTCCATTATAATGGCTATTTTTTTAGTTTCTTTTATGGGAAGAAATATACATTAAATGGATGTTAAGATGAGATTATTAATGGAAAATTTGAGGACACACATATGCAAATAAGTCTTAGGTATTTAAATTGGAAGGAATCCATGTTTTTAGGCTTAATAAATCCTTGTATGGACTCAAATAGGCACTAAGATCTTGGTATTCAAGAATACATGAATATTGAAAAGTATGGGATTCACAAAAAGTGAAAGTATATCCTTATCTATACTATATTTAATTGGTGGGATTGATTTGTTATTTTGGTGTTATGTGTAGATGATTTTTTTTATTATGGGAGTAGAGTAGCTCATTCTAGGGTACAAACAAATTTTATATATGGACTTTGAGATGAAGAACATTATCGTGATGCATTACTTATTTGGTTTAGAGGTTTGGTAGAAAGTAGAGGAGATCTTACTTGGGTAGGGTAAGTATATAGTTGAGATCATAAAGTGACTTCAAATGGATTATTGTAGACTTATGGGCACATAAAGCTAAAAAAATCAAATTTATAGTTAGAAGATCCCATGTTGGATATGTAACTGATAGGTTACTTAATGCATTTGGTCAACACTAGGTGATATATATATTTAACATCTTGAGTTGGTTCATAGTGGAACCAAGGTAGGAGCATTAGATAGCAATAAAACACATGCTTAGATATTTGAGGGGCACAATGGAGTAGGGTTTGAGATATCTTGGAGATGGTGAAGTACTAATGCAAGGGTATACAAACTTATATTGGGTAGATAATATAGCAAATAAGAAGAGTACATTGGGGTATTTCTTTAGCTTGGGTTCAATGATATATTGGTTCAACATGAAGATTTTTTTGTGGCACTTAGTTTAGTAGAGGTAGAATATATGGCAACTAGTATTACTAGTTGTGAGGACATTTAGATTTCTTGATTATGAGTTGGATACCATGATCACTTACTATGATAATCAAAGTTGTATCAAACTATCTAATAATCTATCATTTCATTATGGGTCTAAGAACATATAAATCACATATCACTTCATTTATGATAGGATTCATAAGGTAGAAACTAATCTCTAATATATTTGCATAAATAAACATATACTTGATAATTTGACCAAACCCTTAACAAAAGGGAAGTTTGAATATTTTGGGGATAAAATTGGATCAACACAAAATTAATTCCTCGTTAAAAGGGAGTGTTGAGTTTTTATCTTGAATAGGAACTTCCATACAAGTTTAGTGTGAATGTGTTAAAAATGGTTTGAGTTATTATATTTTGTATTTCACCTTTATTAGAAAAGGAAAAGTCTTTTATTTAGTCAATTTCGTTTAATAGTGTATATATACATTAAATATTTAGAATTATCTTCCAAAGGAAATTTTTTAGATTTATGTTTTTGATATGTAGTATAAAGATAGGCACAAGATAGAAAAAAATGCACATTATAATAAATTATGTGCAACTATTTGATAAATAGTTTGTAGAGGTTTCCCTATAATTTTAAAAATAATAATGAAAACTTGATTTGAAGGTGTAATTTTTGTGCATTTATTTTTAATTATTTTATAATTTAATTTTTAACAACTATGTAATTGATGCAATTTTAAAATATATTTTTTAGTTATAAAAATAAGACTTTAGTTATCTTGGTTGATACTCTTAATTATGAAGCTTAAATGATTGATGGAAGCCACTAGAATATAATTTAATTATATAATAATATATCAACATCATCCAAGCACTTAAAGGGGCATAACCCTTGACAATTCACACAAACATAGCTAATCCCTTAAGGATTTATCGGTAATGCATGATATAATGATAAGGTTGGAGAGATTTAAATCCTCTTGAATGATAGTTGAAATCTTAACTTTATGTCAAGGATGATGTGGGAAAATAAATTTTAAATTTATAGCCAAAGTCTTCCCACACCCTAACAACATTGTGAATAATGCATTTATCTCCTTTGTAGATGGTAATTTTTTTCTCTAAAAAATGGCTTCTTTTTTGAATTATTTATATATTTATTGGATCATAAATACATCCATAGAGTCCAAAAGTAACTAGGCTTGATGTAGAATATTATTTATTTTGTAATTTATTGAACCCCTCTTACATATAACATTGAAGAGTATGATTGCATCACCTTCAGTATGAACATTCTTGATACCATAAACATTGCAAATTTGGAGGCCAAGAAGAAATTCCTAGGCCTTCACTTCATTTTTGAAACCAATTTTTAGTCTCCTTGAGTTAATTTTCTAAGGTAGTATCTAATTAAGCATCTAGTATTAAAGATACCAAAATTTCCTTTATAAGTGCCATCAAAATTAAACTTTATCAATCGATATCCAAGTTATTCCATCCCTTGGGTTTGGAAGAGTTTTAGCTCTCAAATCCCCATAAATGGGGGGAATTTCAAAATTGCTCCACCTTTTGACCAGTTTATTGTCCCAAGAGTTAAAAAATATATATTTTGAAGATTGTATCAAGGCTTTATTATTGACAACTTCTTCTATAACATTTTCTAGCTTTTGACAAGTGTAGTTCAGGATGGAGTGGGTGAGTGTGAGTGGGAAAGGGTGTTTGCATATTTCTAGTGGTTCTAAGGATGGAGAGTATGATTCAAAGGATGATGATGGTGATACGGGGCTTCTTGGAGGCTGCCAACTTCATCCTAGAATGTTGGGCTCATGTTTGGCATTCCTCTAGTTGCCCCCTTGCTTTGGGGCTTCTTTTTTCTGTTGTGTTCTGGTCTTTGGATGCTTGTGTTTTGTCGTTGGCTCTTGTCTGTGGTCTATGTCAGCCTAGTGCTTTGGGTTGTGGCCTACAGAGGCTTTGTTCTTCGGGCAAGTAATGGATTTATGTTGTGGGTTGTGGTGTTGGCTATGGGCCCTTCCCTATTGTGTTTGTTGCTTCCTTTTTGGTTCATCCTGTGCTGAAGTCTCTCTTGGCATGGATTTTG
The DNA here is from genome assembly GCA_007258455.2 of Sequoia sempervirens. Taxonomy (NCBI): domain Eukaryota; kingdom Viridiplantae; phylum Streptophyta; class Pinopsida; order Cupressales; family Cupressaceae; genus Sequoia; species Sequoia sempervirens. The sequence continues at coordinate 141,673,177 of VDFB02281492.1, read as the reverse complement.
GGTGTGGCTCTACCTTTTGTGTTACTTCTCTGTTCTCCTTCTTTGCCTCTTAGCCACTCTTTGGCTAGGAATTTTGTTTTGTCTCTTGGGTCTGGTTTCTATCTTGCTGGTGTGTGCCTAGTTTGGCTTAGATTCATGTGCTTTGAGTTGGTCACTGGTTCTTGGATTGTTGGTGCTTTTTTGTGGCTACTTTCTTTAGAGAGCTTGGGGGGTGTTTTTGCCCAAATTTTTGTGTCCTTTGTTCGTTTTGTGGCCAGTCTTTGGCCTTCAGGACTGTGGTTTCTTCTTTGTCTAGGCTCATTTTTTGCAATGGAATTTTCTTTTATCCCTTTGGTGTTGATGCTTGGAAGGTGGTTCCCTGTGTCTAGTTCATTTTTTGGTTGGTCCTCTTTCTATTTTTGTTTGAGGATTTTTGGTTTTCCTTGTTATTTCCTCGGGTGGTTGTGGAGACCCTGTTCTTCGTTATGTCTTGGTTCGTGCTTCAAGATGACTCCCTTGATCATGGAAGCTATTATTAGATTGGTGTTTGGGGTTAGATGGTGGTGGGGAATCTGCCTTGGTTTAGCTTTGTAGATGGTCCTCAAGGGGTTTTGTGGACTCCTTTGTTTCTATTATCTCTTCTTTTTTGTCTGAGGTCTTCAATGGGTTGTTGTTGTTCTTCAAGGGTGTTGTGATAAGGTTGAACCTATTGAGCGAGGATGCATTGCTCTACTATGACTTTTCTAATTTTATGGATATCTAGTCCTTCTCTTTGATATTGGGTTCCACATTTTTTTTCTTGGGAGGTGCTCTATCTTAGTAAATGTTTCAGTTGTTTCATAGGCTATTTGTGAAAAGATATATCTGGTGTATGATGAAGTCTTCAATGTCCTCCTTGCTGGAAAGGTTCCCTCCTTTGTTGGTTTGAAGATGAGTATCAAATGTGTTGAGTACACTTTGATTTCACAACTTTCTTTATTAATGATGATATTCAAAGGTACTGGGAACACCTAGATGTTGACCATTTTAGAAGAGTTGGTTTCTACGTTTATGAATTTTAAGTTTTTTTAGGCTTTTCTAGTTGATTCTCTAGTTGTTCTGACTCTTGTTGGGGCTGGTTTGAAAGCTCTTTTGGGGAAATTGTATGTGATGTTGGAAGATGCCTTTGTGGGTTTCTTTCTTGGTATATCTACTTTGCTTATGCATGGCTTTTAGATGTCTCTGTTGGTGGGGTTGCTTCCAAATTTCCTGTTGAAGGCCCAGGTTCTCTTGTTGCCCATGGTTACTATGTGTATTCTCTCTATGGGGGTGTGTGCTACCTTCCAAGCTCTTTAGATGGTGTCTCCTATTGAGGTGGAGACCTCTCTTATGGAGGTGGAGAAGGGTTATGAGATTGGGGCGGGTTGCTTATGCTTCTTCAACAAGTCTTCTCCCTTGCAACTCCAATTGAGGTAGAGACCACTCCTATTGAGGTGGAGTTTGGGTATGTTGGAGACTCTTTGCTATAGTGGATAGGGTTCTCATGGTAACTTCTCCTATAGAGGTGGAGAGGTAAGTTGGATGACAAAGTTTATTTTCTTCTTCAAATTTTTTGTTGTGTTCATATTTCATTTGGGATCTCTAAACGTTAAGAGTGTTGTGAGATGGTTGTCTCATGATCTATTGGCTTCAAAATGTTTTGAAATATGCAATAACTGGTTGGATTTTTGGGTTGTTTTGTTCACCCTTGGAGAGGTTTTGGTGATTGGGTGTTGTGTTGCTGGGTTGTGGATGGTTGTTTGTCTTGTTCTATTAGCTATGAGGTGGAATCATGTGGTGGCAGAATATGAAGGTTTCAAATGGACTCATGCATCATGCCATGTTGGGTTCAGCCTCAATACTTATCTTTCTAATCTGGTTATATGGTTGCTTTGAATTTTCTAGTGCTTATTTTTATTATCCTAGACTACTATATCATGATAGCAATGTTATGGTTTCATACCTGTTGGACTTTGGTTAACCACATAAATGGTCTGCGCACTATTTTGGGGATTTTTTTTTATTATGTTGATGATGGTTTTGTGGTTGCAATTTTGGTTACTTGGCCTACATGCCATTTTGATGCTATTTTTTGGTTGGGGATGGTGCTTTGCAACCACGAGATCAAGGCCCTTTCCCTGCTCACCTAATCAAAAACATTTTCTAGCTTGGTTAGAAATAAATTCTCTATTAAGGCATGTCTAGAAAGTTCTCTTTGTTTCCTTCCAAAGCTCAAAAATGATCAAAGAGGGAAACATGATCTAAATATACAAGAAAATTGCATTCTTTTTTCCAATCAACCAAGATGTAAATAACTCCAATAAATCATTATGAAGTGTGCTTACCTATACCAATATTGCATAGATCCATTTCCAACATTTAGATGAAAATAGGAAGTTAGCCATTTAGTTGTTATGCATTTATTGAAGTGCTCTCACAAAACACATCTTGATGGACCATGAAATCTAAGATTTTTTAATTTGTTTCCACTAATAATATTTTTTATGTTGTAGTCCAAACAAAAGTTTTAATTTTTGGTAAGCAATGTTTGTTCCAACAAAGCTAAACTAGCTAATCAATCTTGTGAACAACTAAATCTACTATTATATAACTAAATTTTGTAATGCAATTGCATAATTTTTCATTATTCCATTTGATGATGTCTTGAACATCATAAATAAATAATTTCCTCATCAACAACTCTTGGCTTATAGGGGGACTTGGGTCTTTGGGATACATAGCCCTATTAAAATATTTCCATATTTACTTCAATTGTATTCTTGGATTGGTGAAATAGATGGTCCCTCACTTTAGTGCCTCATAATTTTTAAAATTTGTTTTTCCTTTACCAAGTCTTGGATTTTTTCTAGCATAGGGAGGCCATTCCAAGAATATTCCCAATAGAGCATTGATATTTCTTCCCTAATTTCCCAAGTGATATTTTTAGTAATAATTATTTTCATGAGATTGGAAAGTTCCAAATATTGATCCTCTAGGAGGATTTTCCACTATCGGGTCCCCAAATTAATTTTTCTCCTATGTCCTTATTTTTAAGAGCCCAATTTATTATATCTATGCCTCAAACCTCTTTTAGATTATAGATAGTGTGCTATGTAATGAGGAACGTGTTTTTTATTTGAGTTATCTTGACAAAAAAATCATCTTTTTCTCTAATGACTATTATTTTGGAATAAATTTTAAAGGATGATATTAGAAATATTAGTATTGTGGATATAATTTCCTTGAGCATCAATATTATCCCAACAAGTGATAAACATATCCCTTTCTATGACGTCATATTGTCAATAGAGAGATTAAGAAGAGGTTCCCAGAGAGAGGATTTGCATAAACATTTACAAATATGCACTCTCAAGTATTGAATTAGAAGAGAGTTTGTTTGAACCCCATAAGAACTATAACTTCTTTTATATGGGATATTTTATGAAAGAAGATAATTACTTTAGTTAGGTTGATAATTTTCTTGAATATATCAGAATAATTATCAATAATTATTTTTATTGTCTACACCTCTTTTTTTGTTGGAGGATCCAAAGAGGAGAGCGTGGCTAGTAAATTGTTGATGAGAAATAAGTTGTACATATTGAGTAATGTTGATTCCCTTTGAAACATCTCTAGGAACTTTAGTTTTTTTGAAATGTGGACTGACCTCTTATCTATCTATTACTAAGGTTTGGAGGTGTGAATCATCACACAACTTGACACATTGGAACATCTATTGAGAAGTGTCCAAAATTTGACTTTTTAAAGATTCAACTAAAACTTAATCATGGTACTCCTAGTAGTCAAACAAAAAAATATCATTTGTTGTTTGTAGAAGATTATATTTATATTTAAAATATAACTTATATGCAACCTAAATAGACCAAATACCTATTGGTAACCATAAATATTTGATATCTCTAACTTTTATATTCAACACAAATAGACCAATAGTTGAACACAAAAAACTATTTGTTATAAAATCAACTAATTATTATTTAAAATACAACTTATATCCAACAAAAAGGGAACAATAGTTAACACTAAAACTTTTTGACAATCCTTCACATTTCATGGAAAAATACAAGGTATTTATTGTGCTCACCTTTTATATTTGTGATAGGACAAACTATTAATATGAAATACTTCAATGCATATACATTTCTACTCCAATAGTTGTACACATAAGAACAATATTTTTCCACAATGGTAACAATACTTGTTTAAGTGAATGTCTTATTTTATTAAATGAGCATCTTATTTTATAAATGACACTTATAGTGGATAGTTATAATATTTTATTTGAGACAAAAATATTTATTTCATTTGTTAATGAATGCATTTATGTTTTTTAATATAGCATCTTTAGGTTGTCATGTGTTCAAGTATGGATCCATCTTTTTTTTTATAAAAAGGGGTAAAAACTTTATTGAAACTCAAAAAGGACCATTACAAAGAAAGAAGAGGACCAAAGTCCCCAGAAACAACAAAAACATAAGAATAGAGAACAACCAAAGTCATCCAACTCCTAAACCAACCTTATCCTCAGCAAGAACTCCCTCCAAATCATGGTGAATTTACAGAGGAATAAGCTCTCACCCCTCAATTCTCCACCCACCGACACACTCAAAGGCCCATTTTTCCAAGTAATCAACACCCTATTCCACTCCCGCGGAATATGAACAAAAGTCACCATTTCCATCAACGAACTAACCTGCATAATCTGTTGCACAATCATAGCCAACTGCCAACTGACCCCCACCACTTTTTGCTCAATGAGAAAATTGATCAAGACCTAGGAATCAGATTCACAAATAACCCTTTTCCACCCCAAAGCATGAGCCCTGTCAAAGGCACAGAGGATTTCCAAGCCTTCCACAATGTTGATAGTCTTCGACCCCTCATGGATTGAAAAGAGGAAAACCACCAAACCTAAAGAATCCCTGCCAATCCCCCCAATACCAACAGGTCTCGGATTTCCCCTGGAAGAGCCATCAATATTAATCTTCAGGGTTCCATCAGGAGGGGGCTGCCAACTACCAATCCTATGAATTTTCTACTTCACCTTCTGCCCTCTCCTGACATAAGAAGAAGTCACAGACAACCCTTGAATCCCCAATCTTCCCACCATCGCAGCATCCCTTTTCTCTAACGGAATGCTCACATCACACTTGGCCTCCATCGTCTCCTGAGTCATGCTCAAAATTCACTGCCAAACTTGCTGCACAAACTTCTTCTCACCATGAAAAATATGCCTATTCCGTTCCAACCAAATCTGCCATAGCATAAAGATAGGCCCCACAAACCACACTTCCTGTAAGAAAGAATTCATAGAGGGAGGCCTACCCACACTATTCAAAAAATCAATCAAGGAGGAAGCATGAACACAGGGGCTCTTCCAAATACCCCACCAAAAATGCTAAATCTGGATAGCAAAAGTACAACAGAAAAACAAGTGAGAGGACTCCTCCTCGATAGCCCCACACAAAACATAGGAAGAAGGTCCATGGAAACCCCTCTTCCGGATATTGTACCAAGTCAAACACTTATTCCAAGCCAACATCCAGACAAATCAGTTACACTTTGGCCAGGAGAACTTGTTCCAGACCTTCTTCCACCACTAAACTTCCTCCCCATTCATCCTATGGGACAATAGCACCTTATATCCAAAGGCCACAATATAGACACCCAAAGGATTAGGAGACCAAACAAGCACATCTTCCTCCCAGAGAGAACTACATCGATGACTAGAAAGAACACTTTGTAGCACAACACAATCCTCTTGCAGACCAACTTTCGGCCAAACTTCAGGAGACTTCCATCTAGCCACCTCAAGCTACCTGCAAAAAGAGGAGGATTTAAAGTCACTCACCCGTGACCAACCAACCTCAATAAACCTCTAGAAAAGATTCAATAAATTAGGGTACTGAGAGATGAGAGGAGGAGAGCCATCCCAAGAATCAGACCAGAACCGAACCTCGGTCCCTTGCTTACAAATACAAAATAAACCATCCTTAATAAGAGTATCCCCCTTTTTGAGAGTCCCCTAGATCACCCAACCCTTCCCGACAAGGGGATAACGAGGAATATCATTATGAGGAATTCCCAAAAAGTACTTTTGAGACAAAAATCTAGCCCAAATCTTATCCTGCTCAGTTCACCACCGCCAATACAGCTTTGCAGCCAGCGCCACCCTAGTCAAAGCTGATTGCCGCAATCCAAGACCCTCATACTGCTTCGGGCTACAAAAAACTTCCCATCTAACCAGACTCCATTTAGAAGACATTAGACAACCATCCCATAAAAAATGTCTAGCCATAGAGTCCAACTCCTTAACAAAGCTCACAGGTGCAACCTAGAGCATGCATCTATAAATGGGAAAAGCCTACACACATACTTGATTAACTGAACATGGCCAACAAAAGATAACCACCGATGAGTCCAGTGATTAACTTTAATCTGAAATTTATCCAAGATATTCTTCCAGGACTCCCTGGGAAATCACCCATCCGAGATGGGGATACCAAGATAGGTCAAAGGAAGATTCCCAATCTGAAATCTCAAGGTCTAAGCAATCCATTGTTGAATGGGGCCTGAAGTATAAAAAAAGAAGATGGAAGATTTATCCTCATTAATTAATTATCCTGAGGAAATCAGGTAAACATCCAACACACTACGAATATTAGCAACTTCTCCCATTGTAGCCTTTCCCATCAAAGCAATATCATCCACAAACTGCAAGTGCGACTATGGAGGAAAGTCACCACCCCACCGCCAACCTTGGATTAGACCACCCTCCACATTTCTTCTAATCAATCTCCCCAAACCTTCAACAAGGAGAAGAAACAAATACGGAGAGAGGGGATACCCTTGACGAAGCCCCCTAGATGCACCAAATAACTCAAAGTGCTCTCCATTAATAATCACAAAGAAAGAAACAGCCCAATGAATCCAATCTTCCTCAAAACCAAAAACACTGAGAATCTTTCGAAGGAAAGACCATCTGACCCTATCATAAGCCTTAGCCATATCCAACTTAATGAACATTCCCTTTTCTTTGGAGCTGGCCATAGAATGAATGGTCTCGGTTGCAATAACAATTCCATCCAGAATCTGCCTTCTCGCCATAAAGCCACTCTGCTCCTTAGAAATCAGCTCCTTAAGCCCCTTTTTTAACCTGTCAGCAATTAACTTAGAGATAACTTTATAAATGACATTGCAAAGAGAAATGGGATAGAATTTACTTAACCTCTAAGCCCCATCACACTTGGGAATGAGGGCTAGAAAGGTAGAATTTAACACTCTGAGCATCTGCTTGTTCCGCTAAGATTCCTGAACAACAGCCAAAAGGTCTAGCTTGATGATATCCTAGAATTCTTGGAAAAAATTGACTGGGAATCCATTAGGACCAAGAGCTTTCCCTTTCTTCATCTGGAAAACAGTCCCCTCTAGCTCCTCTAGCGTGATATTACTCATAAGAAGCTCGGTCAATTCTCTAGAAACTAGAGGGGGAATACAGGAAAGAACCTAGGCTTCTTCCGGAGACCCTCCCTACGAATCCTCCTGAAAAAAGAGAGGAAAAATAGTGCATTGCCTCACCCAAGATTTCAGGAAAGGAGGAGAGCTGCTCACCCCTGTCATTCACCAGAGCCGAAATAGAATTGCCTTGCCTCTTGGCCTTCACAGAATTGAAGAAAAAAGTAGTGTTTTTATCCCCCTCCTGAAGCCACTCTATCTAAGCCTTTTGTTTCCAATACATTTCCTCCCACAACTCGCACTCCTCCAGAGCTTTCAAAGCCTGAGCCTCTTTCTGAAGCAAATCCTCAGTCATCCCACCCTCCCTTATCAGTCTCGTGATACCATCCAATTCAGTTTGAGCAACCGCCTTAGCATGAAAGATGTTCCCAAAGCAATGAAGATTCCATCGGTTGAGCTGATATTTCACATATTGAAGAAGTTTAGCAAAGGTGTACATTTCTGTACCGAAGGCAGGTCTACCACTTCTCCACCAGTCAGCCACATAATCATACAAAGATTGGTCCCGCAGCCACATGAGCTGAAATCTAAAAGAAGGAGAACGATGCACACGACATGACCCAATAGCTAGCTTGATAGGCCAATGGTCAGATCCTCTCCAATCCAAAATTTCAAAACAAGAAGACCACTGACCACCAATCCAATAGCAGGAAACCAAGAAGCGATCCAGTCTCTCTGCAATACAATTATCCCTTGTCCTACGATTGTTCCAAGTAAATTTACCATCACTGGGCTTCATATCCACTAAATTCAAAGCATCAATGTTATCACATAGGAGCAACACCGAGGGCTCTAGCCTTGCAGTACCACCACGCTTTTCAGCCAACTCAGTGATAGCATTAAAATCTCTAGCAAGAATCTAGGGATGGAAAGGAGCCAAACTACAGAAAAACCAAATATGGGACCACAGAGACTGCTTACCCCAGAGATGAATAGGAGCATAGATATTAGAAAGGAGCAAAATCTTCCCTGTCTCAAAGCTATAAGCAATCATAGATATAGAAAATTTAGAGGACAACCACCAAAGAGGACAAAGCTTCCTCGGGTTCCATAAACAAGCTATGCCCCGAGAAGACCCATGAGCACCAATGCACTAACACTCCCCGTTCCTCCACAACTTAGGAGCCAAACTAAACATACTATCCACTGAAAGCTTGGTCTCCTACAGAAAAAGAATATCAAGACCATGTTTCCTAACCAAATCATGAACCGCTTTTTGTCGAGGGTCGTTGTTCAAGCCCCTTACATTCCATGATAGAACAATCATTTCGAGGGGTTCAAAAAATGAGAATCCAGAGTCTTTACCAAACCTGACTCCACCAAAGTCTCTCCTATCAACTTAATCTTTTTTAGATCCTTCTTTCTACCAAGTTTGGCATATTTCTCCGCCCCGCCCTTCTTAAGATCTCTTTGTAAAAGGCCCAACTGAGGAGAAGGCTTGTTGCCTTTAGCCGTAATCGGATTTACCTTTTGTCCAGGAGAGGAAGAATCCCCACCACCTTTCGGTGCCTCGGCTAAAAGAACTGGCACCTCCGAGACCACTAACTGTAGATCTGTATCCATGTGAAAATTATCTCCACTCAGAGGAACCAATGAAACACCAAAGATATTGTCCACTGGAGCTGAACCCTCAACCTCCTGAACCAAACTCAACAACCCTGGGTTCACTTCATGTTGGCTGAGATCATCCAATACCTCAAACCTAGTATGGATCCATCTTGACTAAAATTTGTTTTTTTTAATTTACATTTGGACTATTTATTTGTAATATATAATATAAATATATGGTAAGACTGAATATTATAAGCACAAGTGCTATAACAACAATTGGACTTGCACAACTATTGGCTCCTCTCCCTTATTACACATTTCTTGAATGGAGAAATTGAGAGCTTTAGCCATAATTATAAAAAGGAATAGAGAGATAGGGTCACCCTGTTGTAGGTTTTTGGCAGGTTCACAGACATATGGGGGATTCATTAATTAGTATTTATTATCTTGAGATAAATAAACAACTAAAGGTCTAATCAATCCAATTTTTATATAAACTATAACTTTCAAATAATTTCATCAAGAATATATGAAATTAATTTATTTTACCAAGCTGAGAGAATCCATTTGAACAGAGAGAGGAAATTATTCATTCCATCCTTGACCATTCTCATCACAACATCCACATTAATATTTTCCCAATCAGAGGCTCTTCAATAAGGTTAGCCAAATGTTCAGGTTGGTCCATTGACACCTTGTCTTTACCCTTCAAAGCTCTAGAGTTAGGAAAATCCTCCAAATCAACTACTTCCACATCCACCTGCTTCTCAAAATCTTCAATGGTTTTATCCAATAGATCCAACTTACCTTTCCTCTCGTGGGTACCATCCTGAACATTACCCTAGCCAATAGGGACAAAAAACTCTAACTTGTTAGGGGAAATCTCCTCGACAACAACAACACCTTCCCCTGCCTTACCTTTGACCATCCCACGCAACATCTTACCCTCCTTTGGAGTCCCCTTCTTTTTTCTAGCTACACTTTTAACATCCTCCTTCATGTCAAACATCCATGTTTGATCCATTCATCCTTGAATGTTCCACCTCAAACTTATGAAAATTCTTCAGATTCTTGCCACCAAAACTAATCCCAATCTGAATGGGGGAATTAACCTTAGCACCTTTATCACCACCCCCCACCTTTCTTTTACCTTTCCCACTATCAAGATTGGCCTCCTTTGGACTTCCTTTCTTCCCCTTAGCAACATTATTTACACCATAAGAAACAACTTCCTTCATCATATCATCCATATTATACCCATTCAACCATGATAGGGAAGCCTCAGGCTTAGTGTCCTTCTCAAGCTTAATATCTCCATCTTCCAAAGACTCAATTTCCTCATACTCATCCACTTCATAATCCCCATCCCATTCCTTAGTAGAATCCCCTGTGTCATAACCAGGGAGGGATCTCTTACCTTTCCCACCACAAAAAATCTTAGAAATTTTTAGAATAAATTTAGCTTTCACAGTTCCATGATAAGGAGCATAAGCCCCTCATATTAAATAGCTTTATTGGGATTTCTTCTATTATCCTCAATATTGGTTTCCATTGAAATAAGAAAATAGTAGGAAAAAGAAACCAAGCTATTGTGCCTAAAGTGATTCAACAACATGAAATGATACCCATATATGGTAGAAAACCTTCCATCTAGGGTAAAATACCTCATGATCGCTAGAGCAATGACCCTCCAAAGTGTCTTGATGGAGAAACAATCATACCGACCACTACCCACACCTATGAGCTTGTACCATTCCTTTCCCTTAAATAAATTTTCCATGTCGCACGATCCCTATAAAATTTATTTCCTTTTGTTTGTAACCAAGTCACTTCAACCACAAAACCTTCCATAATATTCACCTCCACACCACCAATACACAACATATAATTATTTCAGCCCTTGAAAAAATCCTTAGTAGCCTTCGCATCAATACCATGAAATTTAATCATATAAGGGCACATTCCTCCCTTTTCCAAGATCTCCCACACATCAACATTTTCTCTAAACTCATCGTAGGTAACAAGTTCTTTTCTGCAATGGTCCCCCTGGTAGCCAGAGAACCCCAAAACGCCAACTTCTCCTTCAACTGATTAACAACAAAAAGAAGAAGAAAGAACCAAATAAAATGGAAAAGAATCCCTAGAATCCATGTGATTCTAACATCTCAAGGACTCCCAACACTAATTACACCATCCATTGGCTCAAAATCACAATATTTGTAATTATTAAAAGGACAGTTTTACAACTCCATAAGTCTAGTCAAGATAGTGAGAAATAAATAAACATTACCTCTCAAAGGATACACGACCATGACACAACAATTGGTCATGATTAATAATAATCTGGATATTAATGGGTATTACATCATGATATTTCCAATACTTATGAGAAGAAACCCCCATGTTCGTAAAACCATCCGCTAAGGAGTTTGCCTCACAAAAACATGTGACACTTTGAAATCATCAAAGGATCTAAGAAGAGCCAAAGTATCATCAATAATACTCGAAATAGACCAAGGGGAGGATGCAAACTCTTAAGGAAATTGATAATGTTGACAGAATCCCGTTCTAACCAAGCTTTCCTCACCCCAGCCTCTTTAGCAAGGAGGAGGCCATGATAGGTTGCTAATGCTTGATTCTTTTATAGTTTCCCACACATTTTTTTCCAATAATTTCCAACCACTTATGCAAATTGTAGTGAACCCATCCTACCTAGGAGCTTTGATTATGTGCATATAAGTGATAACCATCTTGATTTCTTTCTAAAATAATGGAGGAAAATTAATTTCATTTTGGGCTTCTATGAATAATATTGGGATGTAATGAAGAGTTTTCTCTTGGTTTCTTAAGTTTAAGCCATGCCAATTTTTGAGGATTGAAAAAATTGACTATCTCATTATTAATTTCCTTGTTCTCATTGAGTTTTTCCATCTCTAAATTTAATGTATAAAGTTTTATTGATGTTCTTTTGAATTTTTTAAGAATTATGAAAGAATTTAGTGTTCTTATCCCCTTCTCTTAACTTATATTCTTTAGAATTTTATCTTCAAAAAATTTCTTGTTGAGTAAGGAGTTCTACATATTGCTCCATAAGATATTTTATTTTATATTTTCCTCTTGATCTATGTCATTTGTCATAATATTTTTATTTAGGATATTTGTACCTACTTAAACTTTTTATTTTTCTTGAAAAATGTTTTTGTAACGCCCCGCCACACAACCCTAGAGGAAGTTGCAATTAACTACTCAACTGTACTATTTTTTTTTGTTTAAGTACAAATAACATGCAAGTTCACTACCCATTGCAACAACCTCTAAGGTTACGAGACTGAGATTACTTTAAAACCCAAACAAGAAACATGAATTGAAACCATAGCATTTAATTACTTAATAAATTAAGTACACATACATTCCATACATGATAAATTGCATCAAGAATAAGAGATACCACATGATTTCAATAACAATCACTTAACAATAAGATTACAACTCTCATTCCCCGAATGAGGTAAATCCAATAAGCATGGTTACAAATTACATCTTCCACCTTGATACAAATGAGGGGTAATAAATTACAATAACAACTAAAATGAATAAAGCATGAAATGAACTGTATCCCACGAGCTCTCCAACTGGAAATCTCATCCACACGAACAAGGAGATGACCCAACAGAGAAAGGTGCATGTTCCACCCAACCAAGTGATACCCGAAGGCTCACCCCCCATGCTAGGAGATAGTAACAAGGATTCCTATACAAGACCATCTACCTCTAGACACAGGCTAATACATAACTGAACTGAATCAAATACAAACACAATACTACTTAACACAATGGTTACAATGCTTCCAGAGAACAATATCATCTACACAGTACAACAAACTAACTTCTGGTTTTCATAGAGAGAGTGTCACACATCATTTGCTATGAGTTACCCTGGCTCAACCTTCCTAGGCTATCGGACCCCCATTCTGGGTTACCCTGGCTTGCCTCTACCAGCCGCCAGACCCCCATACAAATGGTGCTTCTCATCTCATCTCATCTCAAGCCTTAATAAGTGCATGATTCATGAGAGAGGCATTCATTATCTTAATTAGTCTGAAAGTTTTTCATTAATTCTTTTTAAGTTATCACTTACTTAAACCCTAAGTGAGTTACCCTGGTGCCCCTTTGTGTGTCGGACCCCCACATAGAGCCACTCTCCTATCAACAACACACCAAACAAAACCAATCACCAAGGGTGCCAAAGTGCACACAAACTAGATAAACAATCACTCCAACCCTAGGGGGCAACATATAATGAAACTCACTCCAAACAATTAGAGACAACAAAACTCATAATCCACTCCTTCCAAAGGAGGCACAAACCATCCCCGTTAGTGAAAATCAGGTAAAGCATCAGGATACAACTATACGCACTACCCAAGGCCATACAAAGGTTGACTAACATAATACAACAACCCCAAACAGTTAAACCCCTTCTGGAAGACTTAATAACCCTTTTAATCAAATTTCCCCAAAGCGAAAACAGAAGAAATGTACATTCAAGAAGGGCAATCAAACATGAATTAAATCTATATTTGGATTTCCTAAATCCACTTCCTCCATTTTTCATTTAGTAATTTATTGCCTTAATAAGACTAATTTAATAACGTCTCTTTCAGACAAAAGATGAAATTTAAATCAAATATTTAATTCCCTAATTGCTTTTAAATAATAATAAAATAAACATTTACTTCTTCGATTTAAAACATATCATTTTAAAATAACTTTTTCTCCTTTGCAAAATAAATCATTTTGAAATCAATTAATCTCGCTATTAAACATCTTATATTTAAATCCAATATTTGTCCTTTTAAATATATTATTTTAAAATAAAATCAATAATTTAACTATGAACACAATATTTTAAATTCCTCAATTACACATTTCATGAAAATCACTAATCTTATCATAAATTTGTTTGCAACCAATAAGAACTATAAATAAAAACGCTCTTTTAAACATTTCATTTCATTTAATACGAATACCCCTTTTCCTTAAAATCATTCCCTTATTAAATAACTATTTAAGCATTTGACAAGCGATCATAAATTAAATCTAAGGGTCTACTTCAATTTCCCGATAATATTTAAATATAAGAATCCCATTGAAATCATTTCATTATAAAATCAATATACATCTTATATAATAAAATAATCTTAAATAATTGTGTTTAAATATAAATATATTTAAACCTAAAAACATTATTTAAATATATATTTATATTTTCGATTTAAAATCCAACTCATAAATATTTCCAAATGATTTAAAACCCATTTAAAATCCAAGCCATTTAAAAACCATTTAATAATAACCATTTTTTTTAACATATAAAATAAATAAAATAAAATATAATATAATATATAATATATTATATATATAATAAATAATTATTATATTATATATATAATATATAAATAAATATTATATTTTATATATATATAAAAAAAAAACAAAAGAAAATTAATAAAAGGAAAAGCCCCATTTAGGGCACGTAGGTCAACCTTGTCTCCATAGGACAACGGCTTGTGTGCTACACACAGTTCGCCTCCCACAGGGTGGTGGCCTGTGTGTGGCCCACAGCCTGCCTCCCCCAGGGGCGGCGACCTATGTGTGGCACACAGCCCACCTCCCCCAGGGGCGGCGGCCTGTGTGTGGCACACAGCCCGCCTCCCACAAGGGTGGGTAGCGGTGGGGGGGTAGCTTCCCCTGCCCCAAACAATTTCAATACCATTTTAAAAAGAAAAAAACAATCTCCTCTGTTCTGTGAATTTCGCCAGATAAATCATGAACAAAGTTTTTCCAAAATGCATACAAACCAAAAATATATAATATATGTATATATATATATATGTATATTACTTATATATATATATTATATATAAAATTTTACATAATACAGTCAAATTGGACGAGCTTTCAACAAAATAAAATACAGCAAAATAATTCTCAAGCATGATTTCATAGTTCAATTTCTGGATATCCGTAAATTCAAATACAGAAATTTAAATGCTTTTCTTTTGTTTCCTCTTTCATTTTCTATTGTTTAACTTGGAAATTTCAGTTGAAAGAGATTGTTTTTCTTCAAGAAATCTAAATTCTTTCAAAATTTTAACAAGGTTTTCAAATTTGTTTGCACAAGTTTTCAATATTGAAGATCCTAAATTTCAAAACAATAAACACAAACAAAAAGAACCTATTGGAAACTTGAAGAAGAAGACTGAAGTTGAGCTACAATTTCTAATTCTTCCAAAGATTTTCCAAAATCTTCACCCAAATCCAACAATGCATAACCCAAACAAGAATACCTTTATTTTTCTTTTAACAACAATTTTCTTCCAAAAATGAAAATCTTCCCCAAATTTAGTCAACTTTTCTAAAATATCCCATCCACCATAGTTATTACTCCTCTATGCATTTTGGAGATATTTTTCTTTTTTTGAAAATTTAAAACTAAAATTTCTATTCAACAAGAATTTAAAACTTTTAATAATTCCTTTTCAAAAGCATTTGAAACTTTTTAATAATTTCTTTTCAAAAGAAATTACAACTTTTAAAATTTCCTTTTCCAAAAAAATTAATTAACACTTTTAATTTCATACATTTTTTTTTAAAACCACATGAACCATTTAATTTATGCACTCCACAAATAAGTTTAATCAATCAGTTCAACACAATTAATTTAATTAATCAATAAAACAAATCTAATCCAATATTATATCATTTTATTAATTAAATTAAATAACATTTCTAGCATTATAACCAGATCAATTTAATAAACAACTTAAATACATAGAGCCATTTATTTACCTTTTCCAACTTGCAATTAAATGAAAACAAGGAGAGATGAATAGCAAAGAAGCAACTTAACCTGACTAAAACCTGATGACACACTATGACTAGGGTGATGACTTGGCACGGAAAACCTAGCTACTATCTCCCAATCGAACACCGTTGGCCAATGGACACGCTCAAACCTGTGAACTAGGTGGATTCGATGTCCTGTACTTGTCAACCTACGAACAAAGAGTATATCGAACATGCATATATATAACATAATAAGCACACCGTGAAGAGGAAATCGTTGAATTGTAGGGCACTCGCAAGCGAGTGATGCGATCTCATCCCCTTCACCAACAGACTCATCATAGACTAACAGTTCCATCATAAACTAATATCTCATGCAATAACATGTTACAATAACTAATCATCATTACACCAATTAAAACATGTCAAATAAAGCATTAGATGAGATACATCACATCACACAAATAGACTATCGCTCTATAAATAGCGATCAAATAACACACACATGATAAAGTATCTCAATAACCAAAAGCACATCAAAGCAAACAAGGACACACTATCCATCCAGAAAGCAAAACAAAGGGGTATTACATCCTCCCCCTAGGGTTAGGCTTACTCCTGGAATCCTGCAACCACAAATAGGTAACACACACACTCACACGCACAAATTCACATGCTTCAAAATTGTCTATAATGCATTCGCCCAGTAGGAAGGATATCAGTGCATTGCACACTACACTGAGGATCCTATCCCTTCCACTAGTTTTTTGCACCATTGGACCTACACCACCTCACAACAAATTCTAGGTAAACAAGTGAGATCAACCCAAAAGGAAACCATAAAATAATGAATAAAGCATCTAGGTCGACGCCATGGGATCATAGTGCCTAGAATATAAACCTACGCAACTAACAGCTTAATGGGTTCCACATTATCCCAGAGTACCTAGTGTTTAAACCCAAGCTATGATATCATGTGTAGCACCCCGCCACACAACCCTAGAGGAAGTTGCAATTAACTACTCAAACGTACTAATTTTTTTTTTGTTTAAGTACAAATAACATGCAAGTTCACTACCCATTGCAACAACCTCTAAGGTTACGAGACTGAGATTACTTTAAAACCCAAACAAGAAACGTGAATTGAAACCATAGCATTTAATTACTTAATAAATTAAGTACACATACATTCCATACATGATAAATTGCATGAAGAATAAGAGATACCACATGATTTCAATAATAATCACTTAACAATAAGATTACAACTCTCATTCCCCGAATGAGGTAAATCCAATAAGCATGGTTACAAATTACATCTTCCACCTTGATACAAATGAGGGGTAATAAATTACAATAACAACTAAAATGAATAAAGCATGAAATGAACTGTATCCCACGAGCTCTCCAACTAGAAATCTTGTCCACACGAACAAGGAGACGACCCAACAGAGAAAGGTGCACGTTCCACCCAACCAAGTGATACTCGAAGGCTCACCCCCCATGCTAGGAGATAGTAACAAGGATTCCTATACAATACCATCTACCTCTAGAAACAGGCTAATACATAACTGAACCGAATCAAATACAAACACAATACTATTTAACACAATGGCTACAATGCTTCTAGAGAACAATGATCATCTACGCAGTACAACAAACTGACTTCTGGTTGTCATAGAGAGAGTGTCACACATCATTTGCTATGAGTTACCCTAGCTCAACCTTCCTAGGCTACCAGACCCCCATTCTAGGTTACCCTGGCTTGCCTCTACCAGCCGCCGGACCCCCATACAAACTGTGCTTCTCGTCTCATCTCAAGCCTTAATAAGTGCATGAGTCATGAGAGAGGCATTCATTATCTTAATTAGTCTGAAATTTTTTCATTAATTCTTTTTAAGTTATCACTGTGAGTTACCCTAGCGCCCCTCTGTGTGTCAGACCCCCACATAGAGCCAATCTCCTATCGACAACA
Organism: Sequoia sempervirens; assembly: GCA_007258455.2. Taxonomy (NCBI): domain Eukaryota; kingdom Viridiplantae; phylum Streptophyta; class Pinopsida; order Cupressales; family Cupressaceae; genus Sequoia; species Sequoia sempervirens. The sequence continues at coordinate 141,655,270 of VDFB02281492.1, read as the reverse complement.
AACCAAACAAAACCAATCACCAAGGGTGCCAAAGTGCACACAAACTAAATAAACAATCATTCCAACTCTAGGGGGCAACATATAATGAAACTCACTCCAAACAATTGGAGGCAACAAAACACATAATCTACTCCTTCCAAAGGAGGCACAAACCACATAAACCACTCCTAATCCAAAGGAGGCACAAACCATTCCCGTTTGTGAAAACCGGGTAAAGCATCAGGATACAACTATACGCACTACCCAAGGCCATACAAAGGTTGACTAACATAATACAACAACCCCAAACAGTTAAACCCCTTCTGGAAGACTTAACAACCCTTCTATTCAAATTTTCCCAAAGCGAAAATAGAAGAAGTGTACATTCAAGAAGGGCAATCAAACATGAATTAAATCTATATTTGGATTTCCTAAATCCAGTTCCTCCATTATCATTTAGTAATTTATTGCCTTAATAAAACTGATTTAATAATGTCTCTTTCAGACAAAAGATGAAATTTAAACCAAATATTTAATTCCCTAATTGCTTTTAAATAATAATAAAATAAACATTTACTTCTTCGATTTAAAACATATCATTTTAAAATAACTTTTTCTCCTTTGAAAAATAAATCATTTTGAAATCAATTAATCTCCCTATTAAACACCTTATATTTAAATCCAATATTTGTCCTTTTAAATATATTATTTTAAAATAAAATCAATAATTTAACTATGAACACAATATTTTAAATTCCTCAATTACACATTTCACTAAAATCACTAATCTTATCATAAATTCGTTTGCAACCAATAAGAACTATAAATAAAAACGATCTTTTAAACATTTCATTTCATTTAATACGAATATCCCTTTTCCTTAAAATCATTGCCTTATTAAATAACTATTTAAGCATTTGACAAGCGATCATAAATTAAATCTAAGGGCTACTTCAATTTCCCAATAATAATTAAATATAAGAATCCCATTAAAATCATTTCATTATAAAATCTATATATACATCTTATATAATAAAATAATCTTAAATAATCGTGTTTAAATATAAATATATTTAAACCTGAAAACATTATTTAAATATATATTTATATTTTTGATTTAAAATCCAACTCATAAATATCTCCAAATTATTTAAAACTCATTTAAAATTCAAGCCATTTAAAAACCATTTAATAATAACCAATTTTTTTAACATATAAAATAAATAAAATAAAATATAATATAATATATAATATATTATATACATAATAAATAATTATTATATTATATATAATATATATAAATAAATATTATATTTTATATATATATATAAAAAAACAAAAGAAAATTAATAAAAGGAAAATCCCCATTTAGGGCACGCAGGTCAACCCTGCCTCCACAGGGCGGTGGCCTGTGTTCTCTCACAGTCCACCTCCCACAGGGTGACAACTTGTGTGTGGCACATAGCCCGCCTCCCCCAGGGGCGGCGACCTGTGTGTGGCACACAACCTGCCTCCCACAAGGGCGGCGACCTGTGTGGCACATAGTCCGCCTCCCACAGGGGTGGGTAGCGGTGGGGGGTAGCTTCCCCTACCCCAAACAATTTCAATACCATTTTTTTTTCAAAAACAAAAAAAAACAATCTCCTATGTTCTGTGAATTTCGCCAGATAAATCATGAACAAAGTTTTTCCAGAATGCATACAAACCAAAAATATATAATATATGTATATTACTTATATATATATTATATATAAAATTTTACATAATATAGTCAAATTGGACAAGCTTTCAACAAAATAAAATATAGCAAAATAATACTCAAGCATGATTTCATAGTTCAATTTTTGGATATCCCTAAATTCAAATACAGAAATTTAAATGCTTTTCTTTTGTTTCCTCTTTCATCTTCTATTGTTTAACTTGGAAATTTCAATTGAAAGAGATTGTTTTTCTTCAAGAAATCTATGTTCTTTCAAGATTTTAACAAGGTTTTCAAATTTGTTTGCACAAGTTTTCAATATTGAAGATCCTAAATTTCAAAACAACAAACACAAACAAGAAAGAACCTGTTGGAAACTTGAAGAAGAAGACTGAAGTTGAGCTGCAATTTCCAATTCTTCCAAAGATTTTCCAAAATCTTCACCCAAATCTAACAATGCATAACCCAAACAAGAATACCTTCATTTTTATTTTAACAACAATTTTCTTCCAAAAATGAAAATCTTCCCCAAATTTAGTCAACTTTTCTAAAATATCCCATCCACCATAGTTATTACTCCTCTATGCATTTTGGAGATATTTTGCTTTTTTTGAAAATTTAAAACTAAAATTTCTATTCAACAAGAATTTAAAACTTTTAATAATTCCTTTTCAAAAGCATTTGAAACTTTTTAATAATTTCTTTTCAAAAGAAATTACAACTTTAAAATTTCCTTTTCCAAAAAATAAATTAACACTTTTAATTTCATACATTTTTTTTTAAAACCACATGAACCATTTAATTTATGCACTCCACAAATAAGTTTAATCAATCAATTCAACATAATTAATTTAATTAATCAATAAAACAAATCTAATCCAATATTAGATCATTTTATTAATTAAATTAAATAATATTTCTAGCATTATAACCAGATCAATTTAATAAACAACTTAAATACATAGAGCCATTTATTTACCTTTTCCAACTTGCAATTAAATGAAAACAAGGAGAGATGAACAACAAAGAAGCAACTTAACCCGACTAAAACCTGATGACACACTATGACTAGGGTGATGACTTGGCACGGAAAACCTAGCTACTATCTCCCAATTGAATACCGTTGGCCAATTGACACGCTCAAATATGTGAACTAGGTGGAGTCGATGTCCTGTACATTTCAACCTGCGAACAAAGAGTATATCGAACATGCATATTTATAACATAATAAACACACTGTGAAGAGGAAATCGTGGAATAGTAGGGCACTCGCAAGCGAGTGATGCAGTCTCATCCCCTTCACCAATAGACTCATCATAGACTGACAGTTCCAACATAAACAAATATCTCATGCAATAACATGTTACAATAACTAATCATCATTACACCAATTAAAACATGTCAAATAAAACATCATATGAGATACATCACATCACACAAATATACTATCGCTCTATAAGTAGTGATCAAATAACACACACATGATAAAGTATCTCAATAACCAAAAATAGCATCAAAGCAAACAAGGACACATTGTCCAGCCAGAAAGCAAAACATAGGGGTATTACAGTTTTTGAAATTTAGGTAAGTCTTAATATGAATCTTTTTTTGAAAAGGATAAACATATTTTGTCCTTTTATATTTGTTATGATTGTTGTAAGTAACAAGCCTAATTAGTGGGATTTGGTATTGGATAAAGAGAAAATTCTAACAACAATTCAATCAATAAAAGTGTCAGAAAAATGTTGAACACAATGTAGTGTTGAGAGGGAGGTGAATCAACATATATTAAAATTTAAGCATTCCCATTTGCAGATTAATCATCACATCACATAGACTGAAGAAGAGTAGAAGAGAAACATGCATCACACAAGGACACTTGGATTTTTACGTGGAAAACCTAATGAGGGAAAAGCCACGGTGAGGATTAACACGCAATATATGAAGCTCACTGCTTACAAAGATTATAATGTTGTTTTAGGCTCACTTCCTATTGACTTGCAAACTAAGGTGTACAACCTTAGGGAAAGATACAAAGGACCCGATGAGACTCATTGTCTCAAAGTAGGATACATAAAAATTATAATGAAAAATATGAATATGAACTACTATGAAGAAGCATCCAACATATGTTGATGTTGGAGTCCCCTTTTTGCACAATTATCCCTTCACACAGACTTCACACACTTGATTTTCAACATGTTTCCCTTCACCATTCACTATTCATTATTTCTCTCACAAATGAATTTGATCTTCTATATATATCCTTCGCAACAACTCAAAACCTTAATTAGGTCAACTCCATGATAACCTTTTTGAAGAAACATTTTTAATATCACACTGGTCAACTCCAAACATATATAATTGTAGTGTCAAAAAATGTTGTCGGTGACATTTTCACACTTGTTTAGGCCTTAGAAAATTGAGCTTAATGATGCCAAAAATTAGTGTTGTAATGTTTTTAACACACTCACATTAGGTCGTGGGCCCTTGTAAACTAAATAAACTTAATCATGCCTTATTTAGAGTGCTGTAAAGTGTTGTAACACACTTTCACACTTTTCTAGGGTTTTATTAAATAATTGGGCTTCTTTATGCCTAATTGGCCTTATTTTGCATCCACGAGCCTTAATTAATACATCTTTTCGAGGATAATCCTGACATAAATCAAAATCCAATCATAATTCATATTTTTTTAGGTTGTGTGGCCCAAATTTAGTGATCTAGGACTCATACACCACCTTGGGCGTATGAATCCCACCTAGGGTTTTGGGTCCCGATCTAGATTTTACACCTTTCTAAGAATTTTTGAAAATGGTCCCATAATTTATGCCTAATGGGACTCATACGCCACATTGGGCATATGAGTCCCATGTGGCCAAAAAATCAAAATTAATTTAAATTATTGGCAGGATTTTATCCTCTTAGATCTGATATCGGCTTGTAGTGTTGTAATTTCAGGAAATTAGGCATAAACAAGTACAAATACAAGGTTATTTCACTCATTTTTAACCTAACAACCTAAGAATTCAAGAGATCATCCTAAGACTTCAAGTATTCATGCATTATAGTGAATTAGAGTTCACAAGAGTATTCAAGTGTTTATAAGAGCATTCAAGAGTCTTCAAGGGTTGATTATCAAGTGTTTTAGAGCATTATTCAAGCATCAAGCATCATGTCAAAGTCTTCATGCATCATGTTTGTTTTTGAGCTAATAATTGTGATGTAGGGTTTCATGATTCAAGTTAGCATTCAATTCAAGATCCATTACATTCAAGCAAGAGTCAAGATCTACATCCATTGGTGTCATTTCATACATGTTTGCAACACTTTATTTCTAGGGTTTGGTGAGTTGCAACATTACATTTTGTTCATTTATCATTCTCTTTTCCTATTTCATTTCATTTCAAGGTTTGATTACCAAAAATGGGTTTGACTAAGGCAAACCCCTTTCTACTAACAATTTCCCCCCCCCTCTCTTTAGTGTGTGATTTGTAGGTCTAGGTTGAAGACACATTGAAGAGAAAGTTTGGAGAAAGTTGTCAAAGTGTTCAAAGTTGTCAAAGTTGCCACCTTGCATTGGAGATCATTGAAAGACTTGTATAGGTTGCAAATCAAGGTTTTAGATCCAGAAATCAATTGGAAATGATAGAGAAAAAATTGAGGAGTAGATTTAGAATTTGAAGTTTCAAAAAACCCTAACTGGACTGATATGCCAGTTCTGGCGTATGTGTCATAGTATAGGTCATTTTCCATATTTTTACAGATCTAGACTCTATAGTGTCAAAAACCTCTTTCTGCCCAGAAACCCTAATTTGGGACTAAATTTCCTAGAATGGCATATGAGTCCCACCAAGATTTAAAATCATTGTTTTCAACATTTCTGGTCTTTATGCAGTCTTATTCAGGTTTCCAGGTGTACCCCTTTCTTCTCTCAACTTTTTGTTTTGATTTTCATGCATTTTTAGGCCATTTATTGAAGTCTTGCATCATATTAGAGTTAAGCATTAGATATTACATTTCATTTGTATTTCCAAGCCCTAGCTTGGTGGTGAACCCCTCATTAGTATATAGTCAAGTTTAGGACAACCCTATTGCAAGATGTCTTTCTCCTTTACACATCTTAGATTGAGATCTCTAGGGTTTTCCTTGAATGAGAGAGTGTGAAGTTTGTTATTCTATCTCCCAAGCATAGAAGCAAAAAAATTAAACCTTTCAATAATATTGCAAAATAAAAAACTTTTGATTGACACATGATATTATAGGACACAAACTCATAATAACACATCCTTAAAAAAAAAAATCAATCAAGATCAACCGTTGATGGAGGAAACAAGTTTGTCAACCCAAATAATGACATCACCAAAACTATCATCTATTCACCTTTGCACCATTGGGGAGAGATCAAAACCATCATGAAGATAAAAATGCAAGCATTTTATTTCATGAAAAATATATCCTCAATCTTCTCTTGAAGAAATTGATCATCATATGTTGGCACAAGAGGAGAAACTTACTGAATATACATGAACGAAGCATTCTAGACAAACTGCAACAAACTATCATTTGAAAACTAATCTTGTCGGCCACTTAAACACTTGAGACTTGCAAGGAAGAAATCATATACCTTTTTGAACATATCCCCAAGTATGTAAGGTCACATTTTTTACATCGGAGGAATGTGGAGTATCCCAATAATCCTTCATCAGTACTTTATACTGCTAGAGCACAAACTGGGACATTGTCACTTATAACTTTCACTATAGAAGGTGTGATGACTTTAGACCTTGGATATAACAACTTATCATCTCAACCATATTATATTCTGAACCACAAGATAGAAGCTTACATTCATAGGAATGCAGACCAAAATTTTATGAAATTGTCTTAGAGTATACATTGTTAATGCCTTAGCTAATATTCTACAACTTATCTCAATATGTGGTACATGAACCCAAAATGATATCAAAGTAGGCATATTGTAAACATATAAGGACTTGTGTACCACCCTCTACAATTTTGGCATTTCAATTTGCACCTTTGGAATGCGGATTAGAAACAAATAGCTATGCATAGATAAACTACTCTTCGAATTAGGAGGGGAAGCTCCCTCTTTGATGATGTTGCTTAAAGAAAGTAAACTAAAACTAATTTAGCAATATTTTTGTTTAGCTAAGAGCACAAGGTTATAAGACTCAAGAGTCATAGACTCAAGAGTCATAGCTGAGATTTTCTCTTTTGAACTTCAACCATGACTAAGCCTACTCTAATGACGTTTCTAACCACTCAAGTAAACGCAGAGCTTGAGAGTTAGAAATGAACAAGGAATGATTCTTTGACACAAATACTTAAACAAAATTTCTTCCAATGCCCATCTACTGTACTTTCAATGCAAGATGAAATAGAGATCATATAAGCATAACACATAAAACAAAAACCTTAGATAGTATATCAAAGCAAATGAGGTATATGATTTCCTTTTCTCAAATTTCAAGTAACAAAGATTACACTTTTGGGACAACATGATTGTAGCAATAATAGGGTTACGGTTTAGCGATCAACCAGAATAGATTAACACAATTAACACGTGAACTGAACAATATCTTGTAGCTAAAGGAGGCATGCAAGCTTTCTCCTACACTAAGTGAACAATGCTGAATAATAATTAGAAGGCACTAATAGGCTCAACATTTTATTATCACAAGCATGGTTAAAGAAAAATGGGCAAGGCTTCCCTTATTTATACACAAGCAGAGGAGTAGGGAACCCTAAAATCTCCTTGCTTTTACAACTAATATTTCCAACATGCAAGCTTTAATTCTAAAACTAAAACAAGATAATCACCTAACAACCTATGAAAGCAAAAAAGCAGGGAAAGTGACAACTATTACATCTTAATTCTTTCTCTTTCAAAAAGAATGGATAAGGATGAGATAAGAATAGAAAGAAAGCTCAGAGAAAGCTTCAAGTTCACTGTTGCTTTAAATCTCAGCCACATCCGCCAAAAAGTTGGAAACTTCCTTTCTATCAAAAGCATCAATACTATCTATAGAAAAATTCAAATTTTCCAAGATTTCCTCTCCTTCTACAATTGATCTCAAAAAATATTTGACATCTTTAGTTGCTTTATCAAATCTTGCTAATTCCAATGGATTTGTGAAACTAGGGTGATGACCTTTTATAAATATATCCTCTTGCTTCAACATATCTTTTTACCTCGTGTGTGACCATCTTTTGTAGCTTTTATACTTCTAACACTTCTCCCGATTTTTCAATGGAAGAGTATTATACAACTTTTTCCAATACTTTTCCTTTTGCTCATACCACACCGTTTCACGTTCTTTGATGGATATGACCAAATTTTCTGACCAAGGTGGTATTGAAAAGCACTTTTCAACAACATCCGACTTGAGGCTACAAACAACTATTCCATTTGCTGCTTGAATTTCTCATGTTGTTGGGTTGTAATTCTTGACACAAGCAATTACAAACTCTAGACTTTGCACTAAGACGGGAATTGATGTTGTTGCAAGTAATCTAGAATGACCAAGGTGTCTGATTGTAACATTTCTTGCATCTTCCAAAGCACACAAACTGAACACTGGTTTGATATGATGCAAATCAGTTTCAAATGTTTTGATGAAATCATGATATAAAATCGACTTGGTTTTGAATTTGATGGGAGAGCACTCCATGCTGAAAAACTTGAATTTTGATAGTAAACTCGACTATGCTCAGACAAGTTCTGCACAAAAGCTAAAAATAGCTTGCTAGTTTTTTCTTCTTTAAAGGGTAGATTTAAAAAAAAAAAATTTGAGATATGTGTTTTTTGTAGAATTTCATTGCAAAGAGACCCAGATCATCTAATTTTTTAAAATGTTGATGGCTAGTTGAAAAACTGAAACCCTAAAATTTTAGGATTTTCCTAAAAAAAGCTGAGAGCTAGGTTTTGTGCAGAATCACATTTTGGATGAACCCAGTTGATCAAATTTTGAAAATACTAAATATTTCTTGGACATGCGTGAAAAAAGTTGGTTCTTGAAAGTTGAATTTTTTTCCAAAGTTGTTGAGAATCATGAACCAAGCTGACCCAGATTGCTAAAAATCGAAAAAGATGACCCCCTTCTAAAAATTGATGCCCTGGAAAAGTAAAGCATGAAAAAGGAAGCCTCTGTGTGAGCTGATTTGGAAAATATGAAGAACTTTGAAAAAACACCAAGTTTTAGCCTTCATATCTTGAAATGAAGAAAAGTATTTGTTTCCTCCTCACTTGCCTTGGATTCCACCTGCAAAAAAATGTTAATAATGATTGCTAAGGCCTTCTTAAATAGGTTTTTAGGATAAAAACCACTTTTATTCTCCAACTTTAAATCTTTCAAAGACAATCTTGAGCCAAATTCCTTGAATGTGGACACTTTTTTACTAATGCATGATGAGAATTTGAAAATTTCTCTAAGGCATGAAACTTGGACGCCTTTGGCTAACAGACTTAGCCATTTTTCTTGAATTTTCTTTTGCTTTATTTTTTGACCTTAGTTTCATCTTGATTTCTGGACACCAAATTGATCCTATGAACTAGTTGATGATCTCATTGTAGAGCTTGGTTAAATTGGAGAAGATTATCTTGGAGGAAAATTTTGATAAAAACATCATCTGGACCTTCAAACACATGGGCGCCCCTGGCTACCATGGGCACCTTTACTAGCAAGAGATAGACATTTTTATGTTCTTCAAATTTTATCACTGTTTTATGCCCTTCAAATGAATTTGCAATTTTGGGAGCTAGAATGACCTGATGAACTGGTTGTCAAATGCGTTGGATAACCTGATTAATTATGAGGGGGGTCTTTTGGATGCTACATCACCTGTAAAGATGAGTTGGGGCCTCAAATAATTAGGTGCCCCTGGCTACTTGGGGCACCCACACTCTCCAAGCTTAGTCATTTTTTAAGCATTTTCATCTTTCAAACTTGAAACCTTGTGTTATGCCCTCTATTTGATTTGAAACTATGGGTGATTGAAGCATTTGATGATCTAGCAAAGACATCCACTGGATAGCTGGTAGAATTTTGAAGACAATGGTTATATTTGTGAACCCTAATCATTAAATCAAGTGGCTCAAAGGCGCCCTTGGCTACCTGGGGTGCCCAAGAATACCAGAGATTGTTTATTTTCTAATATTTTCATAATTTGCAATTTTCTTCTCTACCAAGACTTCTCCATTCAATCTTGAATTTTGACTGACTGATTGATCTGATGACCATGCTAATGGATTCATTGTGCAACCTGTTGAATTCTAAGAAACATTGTCTGGGAGCGCAAACCCTAACTCCATCAACTGGTGCCTTAAAAGAATGGGCACCCCTGGCTACCAAGGGAGCCTATGATCACCAGAGTTAGTTTTTTATTTGCAAATATTAGCTTTTCCCTTCATTCCTTGTGCTCACCGTTGTTTTGACTACCAGAGACATGAAAAATGGCTAAGGAAAAGAATCCCAGGTGCCTTGACTGGACTTGGGCGCCTAGACTCTCCAGTGTTAGCCAAAATTTTGTGACTTTCAAGATTTTCCAACCTCCATTCTTTGTTCTTCATTCCTCGATCATCTTCTATCATTTCTTGATTGATGTAGTGTCTGGGACTCTGAATCTGACACTTGGTAGTTGAGCAACCTCCATTAATGACTTTGGAGCTCCTAAAAAAGATTTTGAAAAAGAAAAATAGACCCAACAGGGAAAAACTGATCTTTTGATGATTCTGACTAGACCAGCCTAATGAGGAAGTATTTTCAACGAATCAAAATCAGTTTGAGCCTTAGAGACCAAAATTTCTATTTTTAGAAAAAAATTCCAATATCCATTTGAGAAGAAACCTTGAAAAACCTAGAAAAAAGTTATATTTTTAGAAAGCTTCAAAAAATAGAATTTTTTCTAAAATTTAGGGCTGAAAAATTAAGATCTAGGTTTTGTAGACTAGGTCACTCTAAGCATACCCAAATCGTCAGATTTTGAAAATTTTGAGTTTTTGACCCTCATGCAAGACATGAAAATTCCCAAATTTGACCTTTTTTGACAATTTTAACAAGAGTTTTGACCATTTCTTCAAAATGCCTAAGTGTAGAAATTTTTTGAATTTGGGGTACAACATTTGGCTCTGTCTAGGGACCATGTCGAATACTTACGGTGTAGGAGAACCAAAGAATCTCTAGAAATTTGAGCATAGACCAGTGCCTTATCCATTGGGCTTCGGAGTCAATAACATTTCCTAATCACCTAGAATAAGACTTTCCGTAAGTCACATATAACAGGACTGCCTAGAATCACCTAATAGTTGGAACTTCCCGAAAAATCACCTAAAAAAAGATGCCTAATCACGTAGAACACAGTAGAAATTATATAGAAAGGGGAAAAACAACATAATGAACACATCACAGAAAGGGGAAAAACATCACGAAAACATAAAAGAAAAATTATTTACAAAAATTTACTCCACCCTCGAAGGGGTGAAGTGCTTCAAATATTACCCATTGATGTCATTTCTGCCTGAAAGGCTTCACTTCTCTTCTCATGGGTATCACAGGAGACAAATATTTTGGGATGAAGATTCTCATATCTTCATATGCCCAAGCAAAGGTACCTTGAAAAAATTCTGAATATGGTGCAAAGAGGGAAGCAAATACCACTGAGTCATCAATTTTGTTGTGGTTCATCCTTGGGATGTCTCTGATGTTGAACTCTTCAAACCAGTCGATCACATTCCAAACTCAGTTTCTATAATGTCGTAGGTGACCCTTTTTGACCTAGAAATATCCTTTGATATGATCATTGATCAGCTCTACATCCCCTTTAACACATAGGAGTTTGATTCCCATGTCCTTTGCATTTTTGAGGCTTAAAAAAAGTGCCTCTTTTTTAGCTTCAGTGAATTCCAATTGCAGGCAATGTGAAAATTGGTAAAATTGTCCTTTAGGGGAGATGATTATTTCCCCTACTCTTGAACTTGGAGTTGAATAACCCCCATTTAAATTGTATTTCCCATAACTTTGTATCCTTTGTTGGTCTCTTTTCTAGACAAGCAATGTTCTGGTCTTCAGTTTCTATCTCTGATAGTGTTACATAATTACCAAGACCCATTTCTTGATATAAAATTGGTGATTTCACTACCATGAATCGTGATTTGGGCTTAGGTTGTATCTTGATTTTTCCCTCTTTCACAAGAATGGTTAGGGATGACCAATCTAACTGCATCACACCACCAAGATCTCTACAAAAGCTCTGGCTCAACATCTCGTAGCTAGCTGGAATGTCAAACACTAGGATATTCATCACTAACCTTTTCTCTGGACAAGCTACCAACCTTACTTGAGTGTCTTTCAATTGTCTGACCAACGACACTGACTTAGAATCAAGTGAATAACATTCATTCTATGTCTTAGTGCACGAAATTCCTAATGCATTCATCACTTGTAGAGACATGACATTGTCTGAAGCTCCTGAATCTATAATACAATTTCTCAATTTAAATCCTCCTATATATATAGAGATATATAGAAAGGTTTTCGAATTTTCTTCCACTGGAATAGATGACTCGAGCAATGAAGGTTGAATTGAAGCTTCTTTCTTTACATGTATTATTCTGTCCAACTGCTCAGGATGAACATGAAGATACTTCTACTATGAAATCTTAACCTTGGTCTTCATCATGGAGTTTACAATATCAAAATTTTCTATAGATGGGTCTTGAGCAATCGCTTTAGTATTCTCTTGTGAATTTATAGAAGTGGAAGTTGCAATCGCTTCCTTAATTTGTTCTTTAGCTTTCTGCCTCTCTTCTTCCTCCTTCTATGCTTTCAAGCGTAGAGAACGTGTAAATACATACATTGAAGGTCTTTTGTGATTTACTACAAGAGAGTAGTGGCGGGGATCTTCTTCTTTGATAACAGGTTCAAAGTTTCCCGAAGTGGAGTCACCATTGAAGTTGTCTGTCTATGGTAAGAAAACATTCAAACTTGGTGTTGGGAGAAAAATGGAAATAGTTGTAGCATCAACATATCCCATAATTTGATTCATTCTTAAGTTCTTAGGACATGTAGTACCAATATGTGCATCAGTATCATGGACAAAACAAAATACTACATTTTGTGTAACTTCAATGGTTGGTCTTGGTGGAGGTGCTGGCAACTATGTCCTGTAATTATTGAAAGGCTGAAAAATGATTTCTCTTTGGCTGGTACGGTTGCTAAAATTGATACTGTGGTGGTGGTAGTGCAAGCATCTCATTGGATACCTTTTGTAGCAGTGGATCCGCATAACTCTGAACTAGAGGTCTGATTAAATCCTTCTTCAACTTACCAGAAGTAATCATATTATTCTCCAACTTGATGGCGTTTTCTTGCACATCTGTCAATTTTGTTTCTTTTCTTGTCTTGAGGAAGAAGGCTATCTCTAATGGAAGAGAATTTATGAAGTAGCTCTTCAAAATATCCAGTGATGGATTAAGTGTAGAAGAAAGTCATGTAACAGGATGATTAAATATTGCTACAAACTCCCTCATGGGCTCATTATGTTCCATCTTTGAAGTGACAAGTCGAGAAAATTACAACAGATGACTGTCTTCAATAGGCTTGAACTCGCTAAAAATTTCTTGTTCATCATTTACCAGCTTGTAATAATGCCTAGCTCTAGATGATTGAACCTGTCGGCAACATTCCCAACAAGAGTCTCCACAAAGAGACACATTGCAATGTCTTCATGTCCCACATGCAAAACAGTGCAAGCCATTGAGAAGGCATAAATATGATCACCAGGATGTTGAGTTCCATCACTATGAAACTGTGGAAAGTGCTTCCTTGACCCTTTAGGTAGCTCATGTTATTCACGCAAAGCCAAAGGTCCAATGTTATTACCCCAAGGTAATGGGGGTGGAAGGTTTTTGATTTTTGCTAGCATTATTATTGTTATCACCCATTGCTTCTAGCTGGATCATGCAATAGGATGCCAGATGATCATTCTTGTGTCATAAAGTGTAAGATTTCTTGAATTTTTATGCCTCGTGCCCCATGATGGGTGCTAGAAAACTGTTGGCATTTCAATTCACACCTTTGGAATGGGGATTAGAAACAAACAACTATGCACAAATAAACTGCTCTTGAAATTAGGAGGGGAAGGTCCCTCTTTGCTGATGTTGCTTAAAGAAAGTAAACTGAAACTAATTTTCCAATCCTTTTGTTCAGCTAAGAGCACAAGGTTATAAAACTCAAGCGCCATAGCTGGGATTTTCTCTTTTGAACTTCAACTATGACTAAGCCTACTCTAATGACATTTCTAACCACTCAAGTAAATATAGAGCTTGTGAGTTAGAAATGAACAAGGAATGATTCTTTGACACAAATACTTAAAAAAACTTTCTTCCAACGTGCATCTACTGTACTTTCAATGCAAGTTGAAATAGAGATCATATAAGCATAACACATAAAACATAAACTTGAGATACTAGATCAAAGCAAATGAGGCATAAGATTTCCTTTTCTCAAATTTCAAGTAACAAAGATTACACTTTTGGGACAACAGGATTGTAGCAATAATAAGCTTATAGTTTAGCAATCAACCAGAACACATTGACACAAGTAACACATGAATTGAACAATATCTTGCAGCTAAAGGAGGCATGCAAGCTTGCTCCTACACAAAGTGAACAATATTGAATAACAATTAGAAGGCACTAGTAGGCTCAACATTTTTTTATCACAAGCACGATTAAAGAAAAATGGGCAAGGCTGCCCTTATTTATACACAAGCAAAGGAGTACGGAACCCTAAAATCTCCTTCCTTTTACAACTAAGACTTTCCAACATGCAAGCTTTATTTATAAAACTAAAACAAGATAAGCACCTAAGAACCTATGAAAGCCAAAACATAGGGAAATTGACAACTATTACATCTTGATTCTTTCTCTTTCACAAAGAATGGATAAGGATGAGATAAGAATATAAAGAAAGCTTCAAGTTCACTACTGATTTAAATCTCAACCACATCCACTAAAAAGATGGAAACTGCCTCTCTATCAAGAGAATCAATATCTATAGAAAAATTCTATTTTTCTAGGATTTCCTCTCCTATAATTGATCTCAGAAAATCTTTGACATCTTCAGCTGCTTTATCAAATCTTGCTAATTTCAGTTGCTCTGCAACTAGAGTGATGACCATTTATAAATATATCCTCTTGCTTTAGCATATCTTTTTACCTTGTGTGTGACCATCTTTCGTAGCTTTTATACTTCTGACACTTCTCCTAATTTTTCAAGATTATTATAAAACTTTTTCCAATACTTGTACTTTTTATCATACCACACCTTTTCATGTTCTTCGATGGAGATGACAAAATTTTCTAACCAAAGTGGTATTGAAAAGCAATTTTCAACAACATCCGGCTTGAGGTTGTAAACAACTCTTCCATTTGTTGCTTGAATTTCTTGTGTTGTTGGGTTGTAATGCTTGACACAAGCAATTAAAAACTCTAGACTTTGCACTGAGATGAGAATTGATGCTACTGCAAGTAATCCAAAATGACCAAGGTGTTTGATTTCAACATTTCTTGTGTCTTCCAAAGCATGCAAATTGAACATTGGTTTGATATGATGCAAATCGGTTTCAAATGTTTTGATGAAATCATGATATAACAATGACTTGGTTCTAAATTCAATGGGAGAGAACTCCATGCTGAAAAATTTGAATTTTGACAGTAAACTTGACTATTCTCAAACAAGTTTTGTACAAACGCTAAAAATAGCTTGTTGGTTTTTTCTTCTTTAAAGGGCAGATTTTGCAAAAATAATCTGAGATATGGGTTTTGTGTAGAATTTCATTGCAAAGAGACCTAGATTGTCCAATTTTTGAAAATGTTGATGGCTGGTTGAAAAAGTAGAAACCCTAAAATTTTAGGATTTTCTCAAAAAAAATTGAGAGCTGGGTTTTGTGTAGAATCACGCTTTGGATGAACCTAGTTTATCAGATTTTGAAAATACTAAAGATTTCTTGTACATGCATGAAAAAATTAGGTTCTTGGAAGTTGATTTTTTTTTCAAAGTTGTTGAGAATCATGAACCAAGCTAACCCAGATTGTTGAAAATTGAAAATGATGACCCCCTTCTTCTAAAAATTGATGCCCTAGAAAAATAAAGCATGAAAAAGGAAGCCTTTGTGTGAGATGATTTGGAAAATATGAAGAACTCTAAAAAATCACCAAGTTTTAGCCTTTGAATCTTGAAATGAAGAAAATTCTTTGTTTCCACCTCTCTTGCCTTGGACGCCACTTGCAAAAAAATGTTAATAATGAATGCTAAGGCCTTCTTAAATAGGTTTTTAGGATAAAAACCACTTTTATTCTCTAGCTTTAAATATTTCAAAGCCAATCTTGAGCCATATTCCTTGAATATAGACACTTTTTTACTGATGCATGATGAGAATTTGAAAATTTCTCTAAGGAATGAAACTTGGATGCCTTTGGCTAGCAAACTTGGCCATCTTTCTTGAAATTTCAACTTTTGCTTTATTTTTTGACCTCAATTTGATCTTGATTTCCAGACACCAGATTGATCCTATGAATTGGCTGATGATCTCGTTGTAGAGATTGGTCATATTGGAGAAGATTATCTTGTAGGAAACTTTTGATAAAAACATCATTTGGACCTTCAAACACATGGGCACCCCTAGTTACTAGGGGCGCCTTTACTGGCAAGAGATAGCCGTTTTTATCTTCTTAAAATTTTATCACTGTTTTCTGCCCTTCAGATGAATTTGCAATTCTGGGAGCTAGAATAACTTGATGAGCTAGTTGTCGAATGTGTTGGATATCCTGATTAATTCTTAGGGGGGTCTTCTAGATACTACATCACCTGAAAAGATGATTTGGGGCCTCAAATCCTTGGGTGCCCTTGGCTACTTGGGGTGCCCACACTCTCCAGCCTTAGTCATTTTTTGAGCATTTTCATCTATCAAACTCGAAACCTCATGTTATGCCCTCCGTTTGATATGAAACTATGGGTGATTGAAGGATCTGATGATCTGGAAAAGACATCTATTGGATAGTTGGTAGAGTTTTGAAGAAAATAGTTATATTTGTGAACCCTAATCACTGAATCAAGTGGCTCAAAACCCTAGGCACCCCTAGCTACCCAGGGCACCCAAGAATCCCATGGATAGTTTATTTTCTAATGTTTTCACAATTTGCAATTTTCTTCTCTGTCAAGACTTCTCCATTCAATATCAAATTCTGACTGACTGATTGATCCATGATCATGCTGATGGATTCACTGCAGAGCCTGCTAAATTTTGAACAACATTTTCTGGGAGCACAAACCCTAACTCCATCAACTGGTGCCTTAAAATACTGCATGCCCCTAGCTACTTGAGGCACCTATGATCACCAGAGTTACTTTTTTATTTGCAAATCTCAGCTTTTCCCTTCATTCCTCATGCTATTTGCAAATCTCATCTTTTCCCTTCATTCCTCGTGCTCACCATTGTTTTGACTATCGAAGACATGAAAAATGGATAAGGCAAAGAATCCCAAGCGCCTTGACTGGACTAGGGTGCCTAGACTCTTCAATGAGCCAAAATTTTGCAACTTTTAAGATTTTCCAACCTCCATTCTTTGTTCTTCGTTCCTCGATCATCTTCTTGCGTTTCTTGATTTGTGTAGTGCTTGAGACTGAATCATACACCTGACAGTTGAGCAACCTCCATTAATGACCTTGGAGCTCTTGAAAAAGCTTATGAAAAAGTAGAATAGACCCAGTAGGGAAAAATTGATCTTTTGATGATTCTGACTGGACCAACCTGATGAGGAAGTATTTTCAGCCAATCAAAATTGGTTTGAGCCATGGAGACCAAACTTTATTTTTTTAGAAAATTTTGCCAATATCCATTTGAGAAGAAACCCAAAAAAACCTAGAAAAAAGTTCTATTTTTAGAAAGTTTCTAAAAATAGAAATTTTCCTAAAATTTAGGGCTAAAAACTTAGATCTGAATTTTGTAGACTATGTCGCTCTGAGCATACCCATATTGTGAAATTTTGAAAATTTTGAGTTTTTGACCCTCATGCAAGACTTGCAAATCCCAAATTTTGACATTTTTTGACAATTTTAACAAGACCTTTTTGGCTAAAAACTTAGATCTAAATTTTGTAGACTAGGTCGCTCTGAGTAGACCTAGATTGTGAAATTTTTAAAATTTTGAGTTTTTGACCCTCATGCAAGACATGCAAATTCCCAATTTTGACCTTTTTTGACAATTTTAACAAGACTTTTTTGACCATTTCTTCAAAATTCCTATGTGTAGCAAAATTTTTAATTCTGGGTACAACATGCAACATACATAGACATCATAAAGAGATCCATTTTTACCTTATTCAATCTCACGCTATACTATTGACTTATACTCAGCATACCAACTATCTTCGGGGTAAGTTCAACCTTCAATACACTCATTTAACACAATGAAACCTCATATTATTTTGACATCAATGAAAACACCTATTGCCAACAATCTCCCCCTTTGTCATTGATGGAAACACATATGCATCTCTCCCCCATTGACATCAAGGGAAAAGGGAATTATAAATTCTATTTACAATATCTCAAAAACTATATGAGCTACCCTTGACTATATATACTCCCTTGAGATGGAGATGCCTCAAGATTGATGCTATGTACAAAAAAAAACCAAAAAAGATACTGCAGTACTAAAAAATATTCAAAATTATCTTGATTAAACCTTTGTACCTTCCTTAGAAGGTAGGATATTCTCGTAAATTTCTTTGATTTGTGCCAGGGTTGCAACCTAGTTTTCTTTTGTTGAGGTGAGAATGTGATTCTGACATTCAAATTGCATAAATAAGTCCTCAACCTCCACTCTACTTTCTGAAACTTTCATTTTTTGATCAACTTTTCCCACTTCAACAAGTAAAGGAGATAATGAAGCAAGTCTCTAGATGATTACGTCCCTTAACTGTCCAAATTGTCTCTTCAACTGTTCTCTCTAGTCCTAAAGCAAAGAAATTTGTAAATGAAGATTTTATATTTGTGCTCTTATTGATCCATCCATATCTTTTGAAAAATCATATGACGACCAATTTAGTAACCTATGACTTAATGTAGTCAAATTGATTTTTGATACATTCTTGGTGGAGCTTGGCCATTTCAAAAAGAATTGATAAAGCGTAGTGACTTCATCAACATAGTTCTTGAATACCTTCAAAATTTCTTGCAATTTATTATATGCATTGGCACACCAGTGAAATACTTTTTCCAATCTCTTATCATTTATCTTTCTCAAAGCTTCTTGATCTTCCTTTTGCTCTATGTATAAAGAATGATCCTTAAAGGAATCCATTAACAACTTCAAAATTTGTTTTAGAGGCAGGGAAGCATCAATTCTTACCTTAGGTAAACCTTCCTAAACAATATTCATAGCTTCATCAATCAATTCAATTTTCTTCACATGTTCTTGTAAAATTTCCTTCTTTGTGGAGACATGCAAAATATCACCAAGTTGTTGCTTATAGAGGGGAGAAATACTATATAGGTTTATTTGTCGTTCATGAGTAGGAACATGTAGGAGTTGGGGATTCACTACCGGTTGAAAGTGTATTTGCATTCGTAGTAGGTCCTTAAAACAATCCAAAGAATCATTTTGCTTCTCAACTGCCCTTTCTTTTGCATTCTGAGCATTTTTCAGATTATCCCCTTTCATCTGATCATTATTTCTTGAATTCTCTAGAGGGGGAATATTATGTACCCTTCTATAATTAGTGTTCCCTAAAGGAGAGACACTCTCTTTATTCTAATATTCTACACCTTGTGCAGTTTTATTCTCCAAAGGAGTTATCTCATCATTTTGTTTGACATTATCATTACCTTTAGTTTCATTTCCCCCCAAAATTGATGAATTTGTGTCATGAGTAGACACATCAGGCATATTTGAAGTATCCAATGAAGCTTGATCATTGATTATTTCAAAATTCTTCAATCCTTCCAAAGAATTTTCTATCTTTTCTTTCGTTCCTTTCTCAATCCTCTTTATTTCTTCTTTATCATCCCCCATTAGAGTATTTATTCTTTGTTTGATTTTGAATTCTTGTGCCTAATATTGAGATAACTTGACCCTTTCTTCATGAGAAATGGATACATAACAATTTTATAATATATGTTGTCTCATCCTTGCTTCTTCTCAATATATTAATTCCTTTTGTTACTTTGTACATCTGCTAGACTTTCCTGAAGATGATCAATAATCTCATTCAGTTCCATATTAAAACTGTTCATATACATGATTATATCCTTTTCAATTATGGTCTTGTCAATGGGGGATATACCATCATAAAGAGCATCAACCTCTTTCAGTTCATCATGTTTTATAATTACATTGATAGTAGCCTCAAGATGTAGAGGTTCATTTTCAGGTGTTTTAGGAGGAGCCTCCTTTGTTCCCTTTTCCATTTCTTCTTCCATGTATGTTTATTCATCTTCCTTTTCTTGTTTGTTCTCTTTTCTCTTCTCTTTCAATGTAAGATTTTATTTCTTCTTCTTCATCCCCTTCCTCATCATCCACATTTATCAGAGTAAAATTTTCCCTAGTTTCTTTCTACTCATTTCTTGGTTTCTTTCTTTCTACAATCTTGGTTTGTGCTGGTTATTTACTAGCCAACCTTTTTCTACTAGGAGGTGTATGAGTTAGTTTGGAAGTTGTGATAGTGGTATAGGTAGATCTCCTTGTCTTTCTAGGAGCTGGTGAGGTGGTGGTGGCATGAGAAGGTTCTATGGATCCTCTGGAGTGCCAAACATCTTTTTCAACTTAAAATCCATATTTCCTACATTCTTCACCTTTTCTTCCACCTTCTCAATTTAATTTCTGGTTATCTCATCATATGTGTTAACCCTTGCAACATAAGGATCCTTAGGTTTGCTAAGAAAAATATCAGCATATGTAATCCAGTTTTCTCCAAGAATCTCATAGGACAACCCTTTAATCCATGAAGTCCTTGGTTCAACTAATTCCATGTGAAAGGAAGAAAATTGTCATTCTATGCTTTGTAGATAGAACAACTAATTTCCTACACTTCTCATTCAAGGAAACCCTAGAGATCTCAATCCAAGGATGTAAAGGGGAAAGAGATCTACAATAGGGTTGTCCTAGGGTTTGATTAAAGACTAAAATAAGGTTCACCACCAGGCTAGGGCTTGGAAAGACTAGTAACATGCAAGACTTAATGATAGAACCTAATGAGGTGCAAAACTTAAATAGATGACCTAGAAATGAATACAAATCATAATAGTAAACTAAGAAAACACAGAGGTGCACCTAGAAGCTTGTAGAAGCTCAAAACAAGATCTGAAATGCTGAAAATGTTGATTTTAATGCTCACTGGGACTCATATGCTAGGCTTATCGATTTATTCCTAGATTAGGGTTTCTAGGAAATAATAGAAATCTGGCAGTGACACGTCTGAAACTCCTGAAATATAGAAAAATCACTGTACTAGGACTCATATACCACAAGTGGAATATCAGTCCCATTTTGATTTTTCATAAATTCAAAGGTTTAATCTATTCTTCTATCCCTACTCTTCCTTCTCGACCTGATTTTTGGATCTGAACCTCTAAAAAGACCTGCAAAACAAAATATAGTGTTGATTTGCTTATGGGGGTTTTTCCTTGGTCAAACCCCTAGTTTGGTAATTAAACCTTGATAGAAACAATGAATCTTGAAAGTAAATGTGAATACAAACCCTAATCTTAAGTTCTCTAAGGTTAGGAAATTTGGAATGTAATGTAACCCTATTCTAATGTGCATGAATGAGATGCATGAATGAAATATAGACATGATGAATCACTTTGGGAGATATCTAATCACCCTAATAAGAAATAATGATGCATGTACCTTCCTTTAGGTTGAAATTAGAGTGATAATGGAGGATGGAATCACTTAGGAAACAAGTCATTAGGCTTGGCTTGATGGCTAGTTGTATCTCCCCAACCTAGAATCCATCATGATTCACCATAGGTGACCATCATCAATCCTTGACGATGTTAGATCTTGAATAAAAGTGAGCTT
Organism: Sequoia sempervirens; assembly: GCA_007258455.2. Lineage (NCBI taxonomy): Eukaryota > Viridiplantae > Streptophyta > Pinopsida > Cupressales > Cupressaceae > Sequoia > Sequoia sempervirens. The sequence continues at coordinate 141,633,483 of VDFB02281492.1, read as the reverse complement.
GAAGACCTAAAAAAACACTATAATAGTACTCCAAGACTTCAAATTTTTTTGCTACTTTCTCTTGAATGATCTTTTGAAAGTATGCTTGAGTGCTTGTGAATTCTTAGATCTTGAATTGCTTTTTCTAGATGAAAATAATGACTTGAAACCTTGTTTATATAGGAACTTCATCTAATTTATCATTATTTAGATCTCAAATGCTGACATCAACTAAAATTTTGAATTATAAACTTGAATTTCCTACTCAAACCCTAAAATGGGCCACACGAGACTCATACACCACTTGTGGCATATGGGTCCCACCTAGGGGAACTCATACACCCAAGGTGGCATATGGGTCCCACCTAGGGGGACTCATATGCCCAAGGTGGCATATGGGTCCCACCGAAGGGGACTCATACGTCCTAGGTGTTGTATGAGTCCCACCCTAGGTTTTCGGGGTGGGCTAATGATAGGTTAGAAAAATTAATGATTTTGTTGATTTTGTCAGGATTTTAGTTGAAATAAGCCTTGAGATCCAAAATAAAGGGTCTTAGGGGCCTATTAATGATGATTTAGAGGGTTATAAATTCAAGGTTATACCAAAATAGGTCCAAATTAAGTGTGAAATTGTACCATCTCCAAGAGCGTACAATTTTCTACACTACACCATGTAGCAATTATCTTTATCTACCATAAAAGTGATGTCATTCTTATATCTTTCTACAACTTGTGAGGTTATCCTATCCCTATTTTGCATTTCATTTTGAAAGGTTTTGAAGAAAACCCAAAACATTGTGTCACATTGTTTGGTATTTAATAATCTAGCATATGATCCTTAATTTGATGTTCAATAGGAATATTCTTTCTCTAGACTATATTCTTTAAACTAGGCATTTCCCTCAAGAAATAGAACATAAGAAAAATAATAAAAGTATTATACCAGAAATTGTAGCATGATTCCTTGGTTTTATGTAGATTCTCCAATAAGTGCTACCATAAGAGCTCACGAAGATCATAATCTTTTCCTTCTTTCACTATACAATAAGTAGTGTAGATGGCAGTGGCAATAGTTGATCCTTCCATTTTTGCATAGTATATTTTGTATGCAATACCCATCATGGCATATTGGACACCTAAATCATAGATATCATCCACAGTTAGGGTTCTTTTTTCATACTTGTCTTTGGTAAGCTTCATAACCTCTTCATTCTTCACTACCTTCAATGTTGGCATGGGTCTGGTGGAGCATAATCCAGTCACAACCTTGATAGAATATTTTGTGATTAGGTGAGGTTGATCAAGCAAAAAAAAATCCTCATGAATCCAAATCAATGAAATTTTGACCCATTCATCTTCAAAACAGAAATTGGGGAAACCCTTCCACACATCTAATCCTTTTGCTTCAACATTTGCGTACTTTGGTTTGAGCTAAAAACCATCACCCAAGAGATTATTGTACATGAACTCTTCCATCTTTAGATGATTGTACTCACTTAGTTGAGAGTGAATGTAGATGTAGACATCTTCGGAATGGATCACATGGATCATAACATGAGAGAATGCACCATCCTTATCGACCATAGTTGATATATATGGATGTTTCTTCAATTTTGGCCTTGGTATCTCAACAACATCGATGGAAAAAGGTGTAGCCATGAAATAACTTACTGTAGAAAATGGTTTTATAAAAAAAACCAAAGAAATACTTGTGAAAATTATTGTTACAGCTTGCATGCAACTTGCTAGAAACCTTCTTCACTTCCTTAGCACTTGTGCACACTTGATATAGTTCGAATGAAATCAATTTGATAAAAAAGGAAATAAATATGACTCACACCAACCCTAGTCACTCCACAATAAATTGTTTGATATGAGAAATTTTTTACTGTATATAATAAAAAGATCCTTGATCATTCAACAAAATTTTGTAGAAGATGTATTTTCTCTAGAAATTTGATCAAGAATAACCTTATCACCATTAACCATTATCTTGAAAGCTTCAAAATCTCATGATTTTTAGGGGTTTGAAAAGATCTGCAATTGCAACTCCCCCTAAGCCAATACTTTATTTTTAATTACCAAAGGTTTCATCTACACCATGCTGAGGTACAAATTCATTCTTTACCTCATTTTCTTCCTTCTTCTTCCATACTTTTTTCATTTCCTTCTTTTTCTAACTATGACAAGATTCTTTTAAGGAGCAGAAAATCTTACTCTTTCCTTTGTAGAACCTTGAAATGGGTCCTAGTTTATTGCAATTGTAACAATTGATACTAGCTGGAAGAGCATAATTACTTCTTCTCACATTAGATCTACAATGAGTATCCATATGACAAAACTTGTTACATGTGTAGTAGTAACCATAGAAGGATTAAGAGGTCACAACATTACCAATCCTTATCATTTTACTTTTGCATTCATTAGTCTTATGAACAAATTTATTGCAAGCATAGCACTAACCATGAAATAATTGAGAGTTCATAGCATTGCACCTTGAAGGCCTAAAATATTTTTGACTTATCTTGCTTTTGCATTGAACTACCTTATGACCAAACTTATTACAAACATAATAGTTACCATTGAACCTGGTAGGAGTAGTTTTTTTAGGAGCAAGCTTTTTGAAATTTTTCTTTTTGTTCCAAAAAAGAATGAATCCACTTTCTTTCTTTCTATCATGATTTATCTTTTCAATTCTGAAGGATGTTTCCTTAATATTTTCTATCCAGGATTTCTCCTCCCTTGTTTCAGGCTGCCCTTCTGCTTTGAAGTTATCATACAAATTTATAGATGTATTGGTCATGGGTATTTTCCCCTTTTCAAAACCAACTCCAGATTTCTCCTTAGATGTTTTTTGAGAGTTAATCAACTCATCAAGAATTTCAAAACCTCCTCTTAGTTTTAGACCTTTTTCAATTTTCTCTTTTTCCTTTTCAAGTTCTTTTCTCATAGAGACTTTCTCTTCCTCAAGCTTTAAAAATTTAGAGGCTTTATCATTGGGATTGGCATTCAAGAACCCCTCAATCCTCTTGCCTTGTTCAACTTTGACTTTTAAATTTAAGATCACATCATCAAATTCTTTGATTTTAATTTCACTTCCACTTCCTCCTTCTATTTGAACTTTTGATTTTCCAATTTCTTCCTTTTATTCTTTAGCTTTTTCCTTCAATTTTTCAATTGTCTCTTTTTATTTTTTTATCATGCACTCATATTTAATGTTTTGTAATCTTGCTTCATCCATACCTTCAAGAGAAGACTAGAGTTCCCCTTCAAAATAAACTTCATAATCATCTGGATTAATGCCCCAATCCTCAAGTTCCATTGACTCTAGATTTGGTTCTAGGATAAACATATCATTGATATTTTCTATAGACCCCAATGTTCAAGTGTAAAATATACCTTAGTTGTTAATCTTCCCAAGACACTTGGATATGATACCAATTTTTGAACACAATGCAGTGCTGAGAGGGGGGGTGAATCAACATATATCAAAACTTAAACATTCTCATTTGTAGATTAATCATCACATCACATAGAATGAAAGAAGAGCATAAGAGAAAAAATGCATCACACAAGGACACTGATATTTTTACATGGAAAACTCAATGAGGGAAAACCACAATGAGGATTAAATCACAATATATGAACCTCACTTCTTACAAAGATTACAATGTTGTTTTAAGCTCACTTCCTATGGACTTGCAGACTAAGGTGTACAACCTTAGGGAAAAGATACAAAGGACCTAATGCGACTCACTATCTTAGAGCAAGATACATGAAAATTATAATGAAAAATATGAATATGAACTACTATGAAGAAGCATCCAACATATGCTAATGTTGTAGTCCCTTTTTCACACAACTATCCCTTCACACAGATTTCACACACTTCATTTTCAACATGTTGATCTTTCACCATTCACTGTTCATTATTACTCTCACAAATGAATTTTATATTCTATATATATCCTCGACAACAACCCAAAACCTTAATTAGGTTAGCTCCAAGATAACCTTTTAGAAGAAACATTTGATATCACACTAGTTGGCTCCAAACATATATAATATTGCAAGGAAAATAATTGTGGATTGACACACAATATTATAGGACACAAAAAAATCATAACACATCCTTCAAAAAAAATTTATCAATCAGGATCAACCATTGATGCAAGAAACAAGTCTGTCGGCCCAAATAATGATAACATCACTAAAACTGCCATTTATTGACCTTTACACCATTAGGGAGAGATCAAAACAATTGTGTGGATAAAGATGAAATAATTTTAGCTCATTCCAAATATATCCTTAACCTTATCTTGAAGAAATTGATCATCATATACTAGCACAAGAGGAGAAAATCATTGAATATTCAAGAATAGAGCATTCCAAACAAACTGTAGCAAACCGTCATTTGAAAATTGATCTTGTGTACCACAAAAACACTTGATATTTTCAAGGAATAATTCATATACCTTTGTGAACATATCCTCAAGTCCACAAGATCACACCTATCACACCAGAGGAATACAAAGTATCCCAATAATCCTTCATCAATACTTTATACTGCCAGAGCACAAACCGAGACATTGTCACTTATAACTTTCACTTTAGAAGGTGTGATCACTTGAGACCTTGGATATAACACCTTCTCTTCTTGACCATCTTATATTTTGAACCACAAGACAAAATAGTCCATTATAGAGGAATGCAAACCAAAATGTTATGACATTGTCTTAGAGTATACATTGTTAATGCCTTAGCCAATCTTTTGTAGCTTATCTCAATATGTGATACATGAACCTGGAATGATATAAAACTAGGAATATTGTAAACATATAAGAACTTGTGTACTACCCTCCACAATATACTTAGATATAAGATAAAGTTCCATTTTAACCTTATTTAATCTCATGTTGTACTGTTGACTTTTACTCATCATACCAACTATCTTCAAAGTAAGTTTAACTTTCAAAACACTCATTTGACATCAATTATGACTCATATTATGTTGACATCAATGAAAACACCTATTATCAACAAAAATTTCCTTTTCATATTGTGTATGGATATAGCCCTAGGGGTGTGGATGAATTAAGAGATAATGTATATTTGACAAGAAAGAGTGTTGTAGCTGAGGATTTTTCCAGGTATAGTCATAAATTACATAAAGAAGTTAAAGGATATTTGGACAAAAGTGTCATGAAATACAATAATCATATTGATATGCATAGAAGAGAGTAATAATTTTAGATGGGTAATTTGGTTTTGACACATCTGAGGAAATAAAGTTTCCCTTAGGGAAAAAATAATAAGTTGAAATGGATGATGATAGGCCCATGTAGGGCATTGAGATATTTTATTCCCAACACTTATGAAATTGAGATTCTAGTAGGTATCTAGATATATCTCCTATTTTTAATATTATTGATCTATACAAGTATTATGAAGGGGAGATAAGCATACAAGAGGATACACCTTGAGATTTGCAGGATGGATTAGTTTCTTGAAAATAAATGAGGAAGGTGATAGAGTGGTTGATTCTTGAGTAGATAAAAGATATAGAGGGAAAAAATATATGGAATACTTGGTATGTTGGAAGAATAGAGTTTCAAATGAAGCCTCTTGGATGAATGCAATAGAACTGGCTATGTATGGAATTAAAGTTTTGGACTTTCCAAAATTTTCACGATTAAAAAACTCATGAAACATTTAACATATCCAACATGTCTAATATAGGAGAATTTGAGTTCATGAGAATTCATGTATCCACTAAAAATATTTCTTGTTTTTGTTTTCAGTTCTACCTAAAATTTGTTGTCTTGTTGGTTTTGGTGATTTATTATAGGAGGCAATTTTGGGTTGAATTTTTGGCTATCAAAATTACACCTTGTATAGGAGTAAAAAGGGTATCACTAAGACATATCTAGAGGAGTTGGGTAAAAAAGGGGAAAATTTATAGCTAATTTGAGGTTGTGTCACCATTAAGAACTAATGGAGGTTCATGGCTCTTGGTTCCTACCCCTGCTCTAATCAATTCTTATGGACAATAAGAGGTTAAGCCACCATTAGAAACCAATAAAGATTCATGTGGTTCTTAGTTCCAGTGTGAGTAAAATATGAGAATCAAAACAATTAATTAAAAACACATAATCGATGCAGGATGTTATATTAAGGAAATAAAATTTAACAAAACAAACGATAAAGTGATTCCTCAAAGTCGTTCCATTGTCCTCTATTCTTAAGGATCATGTATTAGTGCTCTTAGATTTTAGGTATGCACTAAACTACTGGGATGACACCTAAGAAATTAGAAGCCATTAAACTAAAATGCAGGAAACTATACCTACATCTACATGATTGATGAATTTGATGGATGATATGCTAAATGATGTGCTAAATCATATGATGTTGTATACAGAATGATGTGAAATGATGCAATGATAAATGCTAAGATAATAAATATGTTATGAAAATTTTGTAATGATAATGCAACAAATTAAGTTCCTAGAAATGAAATTGCCATTATAACACTACTTGAAATCAAATGCTAAATTCTAAGCTAAAATGCTAATGCTAAGCTCTCAAATGTTGAAAGTATTTCTACATAGTAGATTTATGCTATGCTCTCTATATGAAAAGTTGTAAATGAGCCTCTATTTATAGATTTCACCAAGGCATCAAGTGATGTGGCAAAAATGGATGATCATGATTTAGTCTAGAGAGATCAACGGTGAGAAGCGAAGAGGTTAGAGAGAATTAGGGAAGTTGTTCCCTTTGATAGAACAAGCTTTCCAAGTGTAGAAGGGAATAAATGGAAAGGATAAGCCATGTGTCTCTGAGGTTGTTAAAATTGTTGAGGATAAATGTCCATTTAGAAATTAGAAATAATTAATTTCATGTGACACATGGTGAGGTGGAAGATGAGGTGGAAGGAAGTTAAAAAATATGGAGAAATGTGACAAAATTTGAATTAAAAATTCAAATTTAATGAGAGGGAATTAATCAAATAAAACAAATTAATTAAATTTTCTTATTTAATTAAATCATGAAGAAAGTGGTTTAGATAGGAAGAATTAAGAAATACGAACTATATAAATAAACTTTGCAATTTATTTATAAGTAGAGGAAATAAAGATTTTATTAATTAAATAACTAGTATTTAATTAATTTTCTCCAGAGCAATTTTGGATGTATACATTTTTCCCCTCTTTGAAGTGATGTGTTTACACATTGCTTCAAAGAAAAATTTGTGAGTGCTGATAAAATTTTGATAATGCCCCAGATGATGATTTTCAAGAGATAATGGATATATGCCCCTTCGAGAAATAAATCAGGAAATTTTTGATCTTTTTAAAGATTTTTGAAAATTTTGAAAATTTTGATGATTTTTGATGATGTTGATGGTAATTTTCTGATTTGATGATGTTCCAGTGATTTATCTCCCGATATAGAAGAAATAATCTGTGATTTGATTAATTGATCCTTGAAAAATTAAAATATCCCATCATAAATCCCACTTTTAATTACCCCTTTTAATAGGCCAAAAGTGAAAAAGAAACTCATTTGTACACTTTTGAATTTGAAATTTTGGAGCAACTTTGAGCATTTCAGCAAATATGGTGATCCCCTACGAGACTCATCGGTTTGAGCGTGTGCAACAACATAACTGGCTAGTGGCATATGGACCTCCGGTACGAATTTCCAAACCTTCTTTGTGAATTTTTGAATTATTTTTCCTACATTTTTAATTTTGAAATTTGATGTTTTACGTGGTTTAGTGCATTAGCCGTCTATTGTAGCGCATAGGATGAGGTTTTCTAGAGCATTGAGTTAGGGCTTTAGGGTTTTAGCGCATTTCAGGCCTGATGTAGTGCATCGGTGGTTTGCAATGGCGCATCTTCCTTTTGGCGCTTAGGATGTGAGTTTTAGCACATCAGGGTTTTTAGATAACGCATTGAATGAAATAGTGCATAGGTCTGGTTTTGTGGTGCATATACCAAAAGAAACAACACATACACTTTTTTGGCGCATTGAAGTGATTCTCTAGCACTTTGGAGATATTCTCTAGCGCATTGGTTAAAATGGCGCATAGAGAGACTGTATTGGCGCATTGACAAAATTTAGTGGCACATTCAATGAAATGGCACATTGAAGCACTACAATAGCGCATTGGGGGCATAATTAAAGATTATTTTTCTCCTTGATTTGGATGATGTTTAATCGTGTCAACCGATGATTTGTTGTTGTTGATAGATTAGATGATTTATTGATCTCATGATAGGTGAGATTCAATAATGCTGATGTTGATTGACCTCATGACAGGCGAGGATAAAAAATAGATGTTTGTGAGATTTGTTCAAAATATCACTTGAGTTGATAGGATAATTGATTGCTTTGTTGATTTGATTGATTGATTGAGATGTTGATTACGATGTGTTATAATGATAGGAGAGTGATTAAGGGAATCTTCACTCTCGAGAGCGCTTTCCATGGACTTGGGAGTTGATTCCATGGTTGTCACAGGATGATAGAGATATTATTGAGAGATGTGGATTATCTTCATTGATTGACATGCCCCAGATTAGGATTAATCAGGGATTGTTGACTGCATTGGCAGAGAGGTGGCATAGCGACCACAACACCTTTCATTTGGCCACCAGAGAGATGACTGTGACACCAGAGGATTTCTATAGGATCCTATGGATTCTCGTGATGGGTGACATTGTTGTATATGATCAGGCCGAGTAGGGTGGTACACATGCTTTACCTCAAATATTTCATGATGATCAAATTAGTGGCTATGAGATGCCCTGGTAGGAGATGTTTGATAGTTATGCCCCTTTACCTTCCGTACTTGCGGGTTTTTTTGGTGGCTTTCTATGTCCTAACAAGAGGTCAAAGGGATTGTCTGTCGGTTGGGGTCAGACACTAGAGCATATTATTCTGTATGGGACTCGGTACGCCTGGGATTCATGCATGCTTGCGTAGTTTTATCATGATTTACATTAGGTAGTGTATCTTGGAGGCGCTGGTCTATCTGTAGGGGTGACCTTATTATAGACATGGGCCTGGGAGCCTATGGCGATGACACGCCCATTGACAGACAGGTATCGGTCGATTAGGAGACCTTATGTCTATGGTTATATCGACCCAGTTGTCTAGCATAAGCTGGGAAAACTGGAGTATTGGAGACGTGTACTAGACGACTTGGATTTTGTGACATGGCAGCTGTATGTGGATTGCGAGTAGTAGTCCAAGGATCACCTAGAGATTCCTTATGTTTTCACAACTAGATATCTCATTGGACGAACACATTTCATTATTAATAGATTCCTATTGATGAGGGTACTTAGACAATATGAAAGAGTGCAGGGGATTCCATAGGGATTGGCTACATATGCATGGAGATAGTAGGATGCCACATAGTGCGGACCCACCTTATCCTACGATGCTGCTTGCGATGAGTACCATAGATTACAACCAGTGATTTGGGACTGTCATCTAGAGATTGTGGAGGGATATATGACAGATGAGTACTTGCAGTACTTTTGTGGACATCTGTTTCCCAAGATCTCGGGCCTGATGAGCTAGTGTCGGCACTGGAGGATGAGGAGGAGAGAGCACCTAGATGGAGGAGGGACAGAGGTGGTGGAGATGAGGGAAAGGGAGATGGTGGTGATGAGGATGGTGGAGATGGGGGAGGTGGCGATGATGATGGTGGAGACAGAGATGGGGATGGTAGTGGAGGAGGAGGTTCCCATCTAGTACTAGATGTCTGAGTTCCTTGGAAGAGGCGATCCTTAGTAGTTATGATATAACACGTATAGATATAATTTCCTTCTCAGCAGTAGTAGGAACATATTACAACCCTACAAGCTTAGGTCTAGACACTTCAGGTCTATTTGACATAGATTCAAGGGAAATTGTAGTCACAGACATAGGTAGAGATGCAGGTATAGGCTCAGCTCTCACAAGCACAGGGATAGATCATCGCCTTGACAGCAAAGAGAGACAGTCTAAGACTATGGGTGGATCAGGCAGAGGGTATTGTAGAGAGACTGTAGAGGGCTACAGAGGGCAGTGGGGCAGCAGATCATTTTTGGGATGTACGACACTCTGCTAAGGAGGTAGAGTTTTATCAAATTAAATATTATGAGGTTGTTCCACCAGAGCGTAATGAGAGCTACTCGCAGTCTGCCAATCACACCTGTACAAGGACTACCAGTAGGGGTGTGACACATCCACTTCCACAAGATCCTAGCATGGTTCCATTAGGTGGGGGAGGCATAGGACCAGAGATTCCGACACCATCTGGGGTGAGTGTTAGCTCTCAAAAAAGTAGGCGAAGTGCCTCAAGAGGCTACCAATCTCTTGGTACGTTTTAGGGTAACAGACAAGGTTTAAATAGTTTTGAACCTTCTTCTCTTCAGGTGCTGCTGAACCTTGGTAGGTATACCTATATGTCTGAGGCAGACTTGATTTACGTTTACTTCCTAAAGTATTTTACCCACAATGGCAAATGGGAGTGGATAAATGGAATGCGATTTGGTATAAATTGTATAGCAATATTAAGACTAAAACCTAATATGTTCAGTTAACACATGTGAATAATAAGTGAAAATAAAATAATGAAAAGTAGGAGACTAGTGCCTTATTGGGTGTGCGGAGTCAAAAGAAATCTAAAATGATTACTTTCTAGCAAATATTCAAGTTGTTCAACATATATTTTAGTTTGTAACTTGTATAAACATGCAAGATTATGACTACCAAGTTCTTCTTAATGATCCAAATGACATTCCCTAATTACTATGATCAACTAAAAGGATTTAATTTTTACTTGAAAGAACCAATCAATCGACGATATAGATACAACAAATTTGCACTGATAAACTGAATATAAACTTGTTATATCAATTTAAGTAACCAGAAAACACCAACTTGGAGACAACTTCAATAATAATTTCAATGAACACAATAAACAACTGATACCAGAAATGTGCAACCACATTTAAATTATTTTCATTGATATCTCCATAATCTTAAGCATACACCATTGTCTCATATTCGAAAAACATTGTATTCTACTGTATCCTTTTTTCTATTCTATCTTCTATCTATCTCTTATCTATATTTGATCCCCCTCTGTTCCGCTGTCAGAACAAATATTTATACATGAAATACTCGAAAGGACGCGTCCTTTCAGAAATGTCATTTTTAAAAAAACAATAGATTAAAAGATAATCTGGCTCTGTTAAGCCATAAATGAATCTTAGATAGGTGATCCAAGTAATCTCAGCATTCATGGGTATTCGCATCTCCTACTACATTCTGGATTGTGATCTCCATTTTTACCATCTTCTCATTTTTCTCGCACGCCTCATCCAACGACGTGTCTTCCGTAGTAGCCGTCTTCAGGAGTTCTTGTAATATCAACTCACTTTCATTTTTCCATCTAGTCATTTCTTTTAATTCTCCTTTGTCGTCAAAGAATGTCGTCAGTCCTTTCCTAGTGGCATTCATCAATCCTTGTGTATCCCCTCTCAATTCTTCAGATGATTCTCAGTGCTTATTCACAAAATGGTTTGTAGCTTCATTTGCTACATTGTTAGTAACATCCCTTTGGTTTATTTCTTGAAACTTCTCTTGAATCCTTCCATCCATTTTTTAATCTTCTTTTAATGCAACAAAGTTATGTGAATGTTTTCCCCATAGCTTATTTAACCAAACTGTTAGGCTGGCCTGTCTTTTCTTAATCACTGCCACAAGTGCATCATATTTCCCCTGAGAATAAGCACTTTATCCTTCCCAATGATCTTTTGACTATGAACTTTCACCATGGGTGAGTAGCTTGGTTGATTTCTTTGTAACACCTAACAAGTCTTTTAAGTGGTCATTATCCCTTAACATCCTTTCATTATTTGTTTTGTACATTTCCCTCTGCTTAATTAGCATCTGAATTTGGGCTTTGTTTAATTTTGCAATGTTAATTCCAATTTCTAAGGTTGCTACGGGATCAACCTCTCCAATTTTCAGATTCATAACATGCCCAAATTCCTACATCGTATCAATGACAACTGATTTTCTATGAGGTGGATATAAGGCCCAAATCATCAATGACCCCTCATCTGGATTATACTTTGACCATGCATATACTTCTGTCACTTTCTATGTGCTAAGCTTATGTGTAGCACTACTGTCCTTTAGGAAACTATCAAAAACTAGTGCAAAATTGAGATCCAAGCCAGGAAAAATCATCACACCGGCAGTTTCCAACATTTTCCTCTCCTTTTTAGGGGTCATACCTGCCATCTCCTTCTCCACATACATCTTTAAATTGTTCAACAACTTCTCTTCATTACCTGGAGTGATATTATCAACTTTTTCCCTTATTTATTTTCCTTTTTGTTTATACAAAAATGCTTTAAACTATGGGGAATTAACAAATTCATCATCTGACACAAATGATATGTATTCTACATGCCTTGCATCTGCCTCTTCATTCTCTTTAGCACTCAATTCTCTGGCAGAGCAAGTGTAATGTTGAGTTCTTAATCTAGACATTTTACTTGGTTGGCCTTGTGGCGTATTATCCTCAGATGCCTCCTCCCCAAAAGACAACAACTTTGCATCCTGCAACCTTTGACTATATCTTTCGACCACCATCTCTGCTTCTTCCTCATCCAAATTCTGGATCATATCATCAAAGTGATAGGGCACATGTTCATACCCTCCAAAGTTTATCCTTATTTTAATAGAATTAATATACCCTTCTGGGTCAAAGTTCTTTCTAGGTGGTCCTCTCTTCATATTGTACTGCAGTAGTTTATCAAGGATCAAATTGTATCCTTCTTTGTCCAACACAGTAAAATCACCAAAGCATAATGTACTAGGCATGAAAGCTTGCTTCCCAAAGGAACTAAGATTCATAACACTGGAATAATCCATCTGTCTGACAATTTACAAATATGCAATTCTGTTCGGGACTGGTTTTTGCAAAATGAATGGGGCATCTTCAAACCCATAAACTCTAATCATGGTAGCACCCTCCAAGCAATACCAATCTCCCCAATTATGACTAATTAGCCCGTTGAAATCCTTCAGCCGAAGAAACCTCTTTATCCCTTCAAATAAAGAATAATCACATGGATGATTGTACAATTTGTACAATGTCTTCACAAAATATTCCTCAAAGTGAACAAAACTGGAATTAGCGAATCTACTGTCCCAGACAACCGTCCACAATTGAATAGGAAAGCTCGTGCCATCCTTGTCAAATTGAGAAATTCTCTTTTCCTGAGGCCACAATCCCAACTCCTTCCCAAAATATAACACTATGTGCATCAATAATGAATAATTCTTGAGATGAAAAATAGAAGCTCCTCCCTTTATTGTTGTCAATCCAGAATGAAGCCCCTTAAAAATATATGAGGCATAGTCAAATGGTCTAGAGTTGTGGTATTGGATATCCGGGGAAATTATCATGGGCACAATTGACATATGCTCAGGGATATCCATTCCCAATACCTGACCTACTGAGAAATAGGTATACTTCATATAGGGCTCAAATAGGTCAACATGAAAAGGAGGTCCATAAATATCCTGTAAAAGAACTGGTTTGCCACCTTGTCTAATCTTGTGATTTGGCAACCTCCAACCCTTATAGATTGTGTCCATTCTCCCGAACTCCATTTCCAATTCTTCACATATGATTTTTTCATTGTAAACCCCTTCCAAATTGAAAACCTCCCCTATTGCATCTTCTGATAGATGTATTTGTGGTTTCCTGGATGGGTCACATATAGCTTTGAGTTTTGAATTATAATGAACATCTAAAAATTTTATCAATTCTTCATTTACAAATACATTAGGGCACACCAGTTTTCCCAAATTAAGCTTCCATGGGTTGAATACTGGTTCAAAATGATTTCTTCGATGATAGTGAAAGTTAAACAATTCATACCCCCTTATTGGAGTCCAAACATCTCCTATGAGTTTACATTTATCATCCAATTTATCTATTTCTACCCTAAGCTGAGTAGATCGTTTGGCTCTAGGTCCAGAGCCAGGTAACTGGTCAATGAGGTCTTGATTTTATCTCTGTTCAGTGCCCTCATGTTCTATTTTAGTTTTTTGTTTCTTTCCCTTAGGTTGACTACTTTCACCAGGGTTTCTACCTTTTAATTTTCCTGAGCTAGGGGACTCCATTCTTCAAAAGTTATAGAAGTTAAAATTAGAGGGGCTAAGGCACAATAACTTATTGTATTTTTCTCAAAATCTTCAGACTGAAAGAATTCCCTGGTTCTTCGTTCGCCTTTCTGATTCTTCTGCTATCAATTCAACACTAATGTTTCAAATCTTGGGCGATAGCTTTTAGCAACGTTCATTAAACCATTCGTCAAAACATCTCGTAGTATCATTTACATTTGGAGTCTCACCGATAGCTATCCTCTCGGTCTCATGTATATCGCTATGACATTTTAAGTCGGGGAGATGTTCCATAGATTATATTGTGTCTTACCGAGATACACCCCTTGG